>APFE031061584.1:238351-294044 GCA_000404065.3 Pinus taeda | reverse complement strand
GGCCCAATGTTTCAGGGCTCTAACTAAGGAGGATCAACCGTACCCTTAGCCGTACAACCAGACTACCCTATCGTACAGGCGAGTAATCTCTCCGAGTGTTGTTCTCGGTGTACTGTAGCAGCAAGACGGTCGACGGTTTATCTATGGCTAGGTTGCAGAGGAGCTAGGGGGCTTCCAATATACCTAGAAGGTACGTGGAAGACAGTCCGTACGCGGTTCTTTCTAATGCGCTACTACTCAAAGGGGTACCCACAAGGGTTACAAGGGAGTCCAACAAGCGTGTCCACCTCTTATATTTCCTGCGTGCATGCCTCCCCAAATCCGCAGGTTTATACGCTCAACGGCAGATCCCGTGGTTTAAAGACGCTAGAACACGTCTCTAGCCAAAAAAAAATTGCTAAGAAATGGAGATCCCACCGGCCCTGGAAAGAGCTCTGATACCACTTGTTATTCCTTTAACCCACAAAAGATACCCAAATACAGAATATGCAAAGAAAAATACCCAGAACATAGAATAGTGAGAGTCAACAACAAATATTTTATTATTCATAAAGCAATGTTCACTGGCCTCTTCGAGGGGGCAACCTCCAATAGAGCAGAGCTCGATTCAAAAATAAGACATGATGCTCCTCGCAAGGAGTCTCTATCCTTTATATATAACTCATACATGCAATACCATGGATCAATACCATAGGTTTTATTAATACCATCTATCTAATACCATGGCCCATTTGCAACTAACTATGGTCCCGTCATTAATAGCGGGTTAACCACTTACAATTATTTAGATGGGCTTTATTGACTCTTTATTATGACGTGATCCCACTACATAAATAAGGGGGTTAGGGTGGGACCCTAACAAGAATAACCCTTCAGGAATTTCGCAATTTGACAAAACCTTTAATAAACATCACTATGTGATGTAATGTCTTCACAATTTGACAAAACCCTCAACAAACATCACTATGTAATGTAACGTCACAATATCACATCATCCAACATATCACTTCATAAATGTCTCATATGATGATAATAACTCACATCACAATGTTACAAACATATACTGATGTTACAATGAGAGGACCATCTCTTAATGTCACAAAATAATGAACAAACCCCTTTCTTACAATCCAATATAACCCTTAACGAACACCATGATCTGATGCAATTCAACAATGATAAATATCACACATCAAATGTAGCCCTTGATGAACATCGCAATGTGTTGCAATTTAACCTATCCATTCATGAATGTCATAATGTAATGAACATAGACTACAAAGCAATGTGGCAAACATATCCTAACATTGCAATGTGACAAACAAAACCATGTGCCGGAGTTACACATAATCCTTGGAAAACATCTCTATGCGATGAATTTCAACCATAAACAATCATAGTCTACCATGTCCATTATGAACAATGGGTAACAAAATACAACCAGGGTTTTCATAAGTTAATTATGATAAGCATTGATATCTAAAATAACAATTGAGGAATGTCAAAAGCTAACCTAACATTTTAGGAGCATCACATTACAACATAATCATTGAGGAACACAACATTTCAATGTAATTCTACCAATATAAATGTCACAATGTCACAAAACCATTATGTGACAATATAATCCAACATATCCTTTCACAAACATCATATTATGACATAACCCTTGAAAAACACTACAATTCAACATAAGTCCACCAAAATGAATGTAGAAATGTGGCAAAACTATTAAGGAGCGTCATAAAAGTGATGTAAAGCTTTATGAATGTCATTATGAAACATAAGTAAAAAAACAAAGAAATTCCATATAAATCGAACATGATGAATACCACAATGCAACATGACCTTTTAGTAACATCACTTTGAAACCAAAACCTTAAGGAATATTGCAAGGACACATAACCCTTGATGGTCATTGCAATTCGATGTAACCATTAAGGAATGAAGCAATTTGACATACCACATTGAAGATGAATGTTGTCATGTGACATTAGTAATGAGGAACATAAAAAATCCAACATAACCTTTTAGGAATGTCACAATGTGACATAAATCTTAAGGATGTTGAATTTTGACAAAGTGATCAAGAACGAACCAATTTGACATGAGTCAACCATGATGAACATTACAATGTGACTACCATAATAAACCTAGTAAACATAATTAGCATGGTAAACATAATTAACATGATAAGTCGGAGTAAATATAATCAATATGGTAAACCATAGTAAACATTGTGGTACGAAATTAAAACATGGTAAACATAATCAACATCATAATGTGACATTACCATAATTATAATAATAATCTAATTTTAAGGTCATTGTTAAGCTAGACACCAAATTGGTGTGTGTGACCTCCCTTTTTTTTTTGACAAGTGACCCCCCTCCACACAATGATTTAACTGCAAAACTCTACAAATGTATATTGTACCCCCCTCAATATGGTCAACCATAGTGAATGATTGCCAACCATGTCTAGCGATGGTCAACGAACTAAATCATAGTAAACCTTAGTCAACCATCTTCAACAATATTCAAACATGGTCGAACATGGTCAACTGTAGTAAACAAACTTAAAAAATTACAAATCCATAATAAACCAATATCAATCATAGTAAACCATATATAAACACAAGATAACCAAAATTCAGCAATATTAACCCAAAGTCAACCATAAGTTGACCATAGTAAATCAAATATAAAATAAAGTTAATTAAAGGTCTTCCTTAGTTAGGCATAAAATCAAAGTCAACTAACGTTAACTAAAGTTCACCATGTTCAATTTTGATCTGCCATGTCCAACCATAAACAACCATGGTCAGTTATAGACAACCATGGTCAACTAAAGGTAAACATAGTAAAGCATGGTCAACCATCTCATTAGTAGTCAATCATAGTCAACATGGTTATCAATACTCAATACACTTGTGGTCAATTATAGTCAACCATAGTCAATTATGAACAACCAAATTCATCCATGGCTAATAATAGTTTAATATGATCAATTGTAGTCAACTAAGGTAAACCAAGTCAACCAAATTCTACCATAATAGACCATGGTTTATCGAAGTCCATCATAGCCAAACATAGTCACAGATAATCAACTATCACTAACTAAACTCAACTATGGTGATACATTACTAAACATGGTCACTATAGTCAACCATGGAAAACCATAGTGTAATATGGTCAACCATACTAAAATATCATAAATATTCAAATTATTTAGTAGATTGATATTTTATCTCACAAATCTAGCAATCCTTCCCATCCACACAAACCAAACCAAAGTAATAAATGTCAACCATAAGTCAACCAAGGTAAATGAAATGTAAACTGAAGTCAACCATAATCCACCATGGTCATGTTCAACTATAGATAACCATGGTTAGACATAAAAAACCATGGTCAACCAAAGATAGCCATAGTAGAACATGGTTAACCATGTCATCCATAGTTAACATGGACAAGCTTAGTCAGCGATAGCCAAACATGGTTAACAAATTTCAACCATAGCCAATAATGTTATATCATAGTCAACCATGGTCAATCAAAATAATCCATAGTCAACCATAATTAAGCATGGTCGCCCATAGGCAAACTTGGTTAATCATAGTTGAACATTGTCACCCATGGGAAACCATTATCAAATGTGGTCAACCAACATCAATAATTGTAGACCATGGTTGACTGAGTTCAATCATAGTGAAACATAGTCACACATAATCAACCATGTCTACCCAAAGTCAATTATGGTCAAACATAACAAACATGGTCAATGTTATTCAAACGTTGAAAACTATAGCCCAAGGTGGTCAACCGTACTATCTTATCATAAATATCTCATTATTAATTAAATTGATCTTTTAATTTAGAAATGCATTAATCCTCCCAATACATGTCACCCATTAACTAGCACAACCACAAAAATAAAAGTGGAACCACAAAAATAAAAGTGGTTGATATATAACAATTGACACCATTAATTTTAAAACATGGAAAATAATGTTAATTGACAATATTGACCACTTTGGCCCAAGTGAGGCATCCCGACTGGCGATGGCCGTGAGCGAGGACGTTGGTCCCCCGAGGTTACAGGTCCAAGTCCTCCCAGCGTGAACAATGTAAAAAATGTAATCATATGTAATATAATATCAGCTTACAAAACAAAAACAATATTGACCTCTTTTACTTATGTGATTGCGCTAGTCATATTCATATACATTGTCCATTTTCTCAAAAAACTATACTTGTTAATATTGATGCACTATGTCTTAGCTTCATTCAAATTTGTTATAACTTGTTTATAAGAACACATGCCTCAAGTAACTTTCTTTAGGAAATATATACCAATATTAAATTTCCACAAGTCTATCTCATTTATGAAATTATTATGAAATTATTGAGTATTTAAAGGGATCCAAAAGAAAGTGATATGCAACTTTATTGATTAAAAGATTTATAATTAAGAATTTCGTGCAAAAAAATATTTATAAAATAATTTGGATTTCCCAAAAGTAATACCAAAGGAGATATTCATAAAAACTAATTTATATTTTTATCATTTTATTAAAATATTGTTCAAGTTAATCATTTTCATATTGAATTAGTTTAAGCTTCAATATACCATAATTCTTATGCTAATAAAATATTTGTAGTAAATTAATACACTCCTTATTAACATAATCTATTATAAAGTGATTATACTAGCTCAACTTCCCACGCGTTCTTTACTACACATATAAATGTATCCATGTGTTTGTGCACACACAAGCAATAAAAAAAATTAAAAGCAATTCAATATATGAAATAAATTTTATAGAATTTTGTAACATCCCACAAATCTATGATGCCAATCTCTTATTTCGCATTAGAAAAACCTATTTATTGCAAGGGTTATTGAATACTAGGGTTTTGATTCTTTGAGCACACATAGCATGCTCAAGGGGAGGGGTCCCATCCCCCCTCTTATCACAGTGTGATGTCTGGGGATGCTAGAGTTGTAAATCAACTAGCTCAAGTGTGCTCTGCTAACAATTAGGGTTTGCAACAAGGGTAGGCTTTGAAGAGCTTCATCTCTTCAATAACGTCATCATTAGGGCCACTTGGAAATTAAGGGGATCAATTTGTTGTCTACCCAAAGTCACTACAAATCCCAAGTTTGAGGTGAAATCAAAATGAATCGGATTATATATTCAATTTATGTAGGACCATTCCCTCATCGACAAGTTTTTGGGATTCTAGCTAGCCCACAGTTAAATCCGTAGTAGCATGGATGGAAAACAAGTGGAAGTGAAGGGGCAAATTGATATGGAGATGGAAGCAAAAGGCTTTTCTACCATTACTTCTTCCAATCTTCAGGACCAAACATGGGTCTTTAAAAATGGTTTGTATTTCTTCAAATTGGCTAGATTATATCTTAGGTTCTGGATTAAGCATTTTAGCCTGGATCAAGAGAACTTCAAGGTTGCACCTATTTGGATCAACCCTTTCCCCTCCTCGATAGTTTTGGGAAGAAGAAACTCTGGAAGGAATTAGCAATGGGTTAGGGCATTATGTTAAAATATTCAAGGATACTAGAAGATGCCAATATACCCTATATGCTTGGATTTGTGTATATATAGACATATCATAACGTCTACCATATCATATTGATATGTCTTATTAGGATGAAGTATGGAAACAACCATTAGACTACGAGCATATCCCCTTATGATGTTGCAAATTCCATGAATATGACCACCTATTATGGATTGTCCTCTTCTCAAGATAGAACCATCTCAACATCAAGAAACTTCATTAGATAAGTATGGATTTATCCAACAAAATTAGAAGTGAAAGCATCCCTAGTCCACCACTATCCTAAAAACAAATCTGAATATCTCAACTCGTGATAATTTTGAATCACCTATAGATAATGATATTTTAAATCTTGGAGTGGAAGTGGAAACCCAAGAAGAACCAAGTGATAAAAGAAGCGACAAAAGGAAAGCAGCCTAAAGTTGGGGCCTTGAAGCAACCCTAACCATTAGGTTCAACTGGATATCTTTGAAACGTCACACCACCTACTAACGAAGTAAGAATTTCAAAAGTATTAAACCAAGAATCACAAGATGGTAAAGAGGACATGTGTATGTATTCCCTCAATCTTCAGGACATGGAAGTAGACTCGAAGGGAAAAGATTTGTAATTAGTCCCAGAACACCAAGATAAAATCCTTAATGGATCCCTTGCTCAAATCAAAGGTTAATAGGCTTAGACCCCTCAGATAGCAACTCATCTACACTCTTTCAAAGACCCTTCCAAGACCTCCAAGAAGGAAAAACTAAGAGGTAAGAGAAGCAAAAAAACAACTATTACAGGAATTAGGAGAGATATTGGTGAATTCTAGTAGAATCATGCTAATGAGGAGAGCTGGAAAACACTTTCACCCAGAAATGGGGAGAAAAGAGGAATCATGAGTACCTCCTCACTGAGTTTAATGCCCTAAGAAAAAAGTTGAAGGAGGATACTTCAGAATTTATCAAAAAATTCAATAAGAAGTACAATAACCTGCCTGCTGACATAAAACCTCCTCCAACTATAGCTCGTGTGGTTTTCTTGGGAGCTTTTGAGTCCGATGTTGGTTTTTCCTTTAGAGAAAGAAAGTCTCTCACACTAGACCAGATTCAGACCGATACTCTTGAAGTGGGAGCCAATATGATCTCACCAGGCAAGTCAAGGGTAAAGCAAGAAACTACTGAACCCAAAATATGGAAAGAGGAGGCATCCTCCTCTGATTAAGATAAATAATCATCAAACTCGAAGTGGAATGAGCTAGAGAAACTCGTCACGAGTTTAACAAAAAGGTTGGAAAGCTTGAAATTGAGAACAAGAACCTTTCCAGACATAACGCTCAAGTCAACAATTGGCGTTATAACCCTCAATATAGAACGTCTCCATTGCAGATACTTCCAAGGGAAAGAAAGGAACAACTTGATTAGATCCCTCATCCTTTATACTTGGAAGATGGTCACGATGAACAATCATCGAATACACAAGAGATGCAGGGAAATAGATATTCTTCTTTTATCGAAGAAGAATATGAGAATATGGCTCACCAGGAGGCCAACCATGATAGAGAAGGAACAATAGAAGAGGAAGATATGGATTATTATTGCAAACAATTTGCAAAGTTCATGCAATCACACCCACAACATAAGTATGCTCTAAGATCTTCAAAGAAGAGGACTAGAGAACCATAACAACAAAGGGAAGTTGCTCCTCAAGTTGTTCCCCCAGTACTGAATAAAGGGAAGGGTAAGTTGAATCCTAACCCTTCCAAGATAAAAGTCTCCTCTAATGAGGAAACAAATAGTTCAGAGGGACACATAGAAAAAGAGACACCTATTTTGTTGAAAACTGTCAGTGGAAAGGAAGAAGGAACAGAGCCAGGAGGTACAAAAAAGGTCCAACTTTCATTCAATCTCTAGAAGGAGCATGAGAAGGTAAAAATTCTTGTTCCCCTGACTGAGCTTCTAAAGTAGCCTATTTATAAAGCTTAGGTCTCTCAATTTATGCATCCCTCTATCTTAGCACCAGCCCATGATAGTTTAAACCTCTTGGAGGAAAGGCCAATGGTTGTTTTTGGGCTGCCGGTGGAAGAGTTGATCCTTATACCACGCCTTTTTATATGACTTTGGTGATCCATGACCTTTTTCTACATACTTGCATGTTGGATTCAAGAGCTTCCCACAACCTCATGCCATTATCAGTAATGGAACAACTGGGTTTAGAGATCACTATACCATACAAAGAGTTGTACTCCTTTGACTCCAAGAGATTCAACTGTTGAGGCATGATAAAAGATCTGGTGGTAAACTTGGCTCAGATCCCGATGAAAAGTGTGGTAATGGATATAGTGGTGGCTGATATACCTCCTCATTTTGGAATTCTCTTATCTAGATCTTGGGGTTCCAAGGTGGGTGGCTCTATCAAGCAAGATCTAATGTATGTGCCCATTCCCACTTTTGGAAGTGAACAAAGAAGGTTGTACAGAGAATCTTGGTTTGTGAAGACCGTGACCGCAGTTAAAGGCCTAGAAAACTCCCCAATACATGGGAAAGACAGTGACATCTCATGCCTATTCTTATAAGAATATCAGAACCTCTTAGAACAAGCATCAATGCACCTAACAAGGCAGTTGAAATACCAACATTTAAATGAAAATGAAGTATGGAAACTGTACTTCGATGGAGCAACTCAAAAGAGGGAAATGGAGCTGGAATATTGTTGGTACCTCCAGAAGGAAGCATGAACCCCTCTCATTCAAGCTTGAATTTGAGGAAGCCAACAATGTAGTAAAGTATGAGGCATTGATCCTGGGGTTACAAACAACAAAAAAGATGAATATTGAACGCCTAACAGTCTATGGAGATTTTGAACTAGTCGTAAGGCAGATCATAAATCAATGCCAAGCCAAACACCCCAGGTTGAGGACGTACTAAAATTAAGTGTGGGCTTAATCGACAATTTCTTCCTAGCCTTTAACATCCAAATTCTGCTTAGGGAAGAAAATAGGATGGTTGACTCTCTTGTGGTAGTTGCAAGCACTTTCAGGCCCCCACAGAATCCACTCCTCAGATATGAGATAGAAGTCAGATACAATCTTTCAATACCTGATAATGTCAAACACTTGCATGTATTTGAAGATGACGAGTAGGTCAAAAGATTCATAGAAGTCATTGGGGAGTTTGTCCACTCCACCATCAATTAAGAAGAAGAAGAATTAGAACAAGAATCCACTCCGTGGAAAGACACAGTGGTTGGGAAAAAAAATTGCAACTAAAAGGGAACACCACCCCTCGTGGACTTGTTCCACTTGAAAGACTTTTCAACAAAGACGCCATAGCATTCAAGAAAATGGCCGCAGAGAAGGATGAGCAAGTAGAGAACTGCAACATCAGATCAAAGGAGGAACCCCAGACGATCAGGTTGTCCAAAGAAATCCCCTTGCAATACAGAAATAGGTTTTTAGATCTATTCAAAACTTTACAAAGATGTATTTGCTTGGTCTTATAATGATTTGAAATGGTTTGATACAAATATTATTCAACATAAAAATCCTTTGAAGGGTGGATAAAGCCATGCAAACAGAAACTGAGACAAAAAAACCCACTCTTACTACCCTCCATTGAAAAGGAGTTAAGGAAGTTGTTGCAGGCCAAGATCATAGTCCCTCTACGATACTCTAAGTGGGTAGCTAATATGGTCCCTGTCCGTAAAAAGAGCGGAGAGATAAGGCTATGTGTGGACTTCCAGAATTTAAACAGGGTGTCTCTAAAAGATAACTACCCTCTACCCAAGATGGATAATATATTGCAGAAGGTAGTAGGTGTAGCCAAAATGTCCATGATGGGCAGATTCTCAGGATATAACCAAGTGGCAGTCCACCCCGAAGACCAGAGAAAGAATGCTTTCACCACCCCGTGGGGAACCTTCATGTACGCACGCATGTCATTCAAGTTGATAAATGCAAGGGCCACATTTCATAGAAAAATGGACATAGCGTTTGTGGGCGATCAAGAGAAATTTGTGGTAGTCTACTTAGACGACATCACAACCTTTTCTAAGACTGATGAAGAGCATATCCTCCATTTAAAACTCACTTTCAAGAAGTGAAAAAGGTATGGCCTCTCTTTGAATCTAAAGAAATATCAGTTCGCCCTAAGTGAGGGGAAGGTACTTGGACACATAGTAGCGCGGGAAGGCGTAAAGATTGATCCTAAACGAGTCAAAGCCATCAGCCTTATTCCCCTACCCAAAATCAAGAAAGAAGTCCAAGCCTTTTAGGGAGGATAAATTTCTTAGGCGATTCATACCTAGCTATGTTGAGATAGTTTTAGGTATCACAAATATGCTCAAGAAGGAGAATGAATTTAAGTGGAGCTCCGTCCCTCGTGATTCTTTCACAAGGATCAAAGAAGCTTTGGCTAAGGCCCCGGTGCTAGTCAGCCCCATTTATTCAGTGTCCTTCTACATATTTTCTTTCACCTCTCCACATACCATTGTTGTTGTGTTGTTACAGAAAAATAAAGAAGGTTATGAGCAACCCATTTCCTTTTTTAGCCAAGTTCTAAGGGACGTTGAGCTGAAGTATGATATATTGGAGAAACAGGTTTATACATTGGTCACGGCGTTGAAGTCATTCTATATGTATGTATTGCAATCCGAAATCACAATGTTTGTCCCTTAAGGATGAGGAAAGGGATCCCAGAGCTAACCACAAACCTCTTGTAGGTCAAGGTCCAGTCCCCCTAACCTTGGAGAGGGCTACCTCTCTAGATCAACTATCAACCAAAAAGACTAATAGGATATGGATTTTAGACTGGTTATTGAGTTCAGAAAGTAAATGATATGAGATTTAATGAAAACTGTTGGGAGAGAGGGCCACTTAAGTATAAGATCATAGAACATCAGGGCATACTTGTGCCATCTAGATAACAGAGGCAAGGTAGGTGCACATATATCAAGTCAATTGTCAGTTGTAGTATAGTGAAGAATGAAGGAAACACAAAAATATCGAGTCAAATGTAACAAAGAATATGGTTATGAATTTTGTTACATAACTAATGGCCAAATATTTAGAAGAACCATGATATAGCAATAAAGAATTCTATCATGTATAAGATCCACAATTATCTTGAGAATATAGGAATGAATTCAAGATAATAGCTTCAGAAATGAATATTAGATTAAAACAAAGGAAACACAAACTTGAAAACGCACACCACAAGATTCGCTAAAACTGGTAACAAAGTGCTCTGAGCTTTTTTAATTAAAAATGTTTACATGCAGGGGCTCTTCCTACTCTCAACAATTCTCCATTCTCCTTTATTACATTGTGTATTTAGCCTTTAAATACCATTTCAACTTAAGATCAGATACATTTTATTGATCCACTAAGTGGATCAAAAGGTGTGTTTTATCATAACAACAAGATTCGGGTCAAACTTATGAACATCAACGAACTCAGAAAAATTAGTTTTATCCTCATTTACACATAGTCCTCTAAAAAATCTTGAATTACTTACCATTGTGCCAAAAATCCTAATTATGCCTTGGTACATCCCCTTTCTGCCTTATCAGGTCACTTTTGGGCTTATCGAGTTCCTTCTGAACAGCCAAAACCATAAAAACATGGCGAAGTATAAAATCATGACTATGGAAAGGATTTTAAGCCATAAAACCAGTGGGCGATAACCATCGGCTTATGTTGCAAGAGCTTATCCTGCAAGTTTCCCTTATGCCTCCTTTTAAAATTTCTAGGATTTTGACCTCTGAGATCCTTAGCTCCCAGTGCTAAGTTAACATTTCACGTGATGAGGGGTCTATGACCATAGGCTTAATTTTACGGGGCTAAACCCTTTAGCTGGGAGAGGCGTCAATTCCTTGAAATATCGGTGCGATGTATGGTCCTTTGGAACCATAGAACCACTTACAATAACCATTTTGAGACTTGGTGAAAGGGGGTTGATTCTAAGTCAATTCTTCACTTTCCATATCAGAGCTTTCAATCGACACCTTTAAGTTTGGAGCAACAACAATGCTTGAACCTCTGATCGTTGATGTGTGACGTGGCCTGATCCACATGGAGAGGGGACGAGGGAGGGACCGCGCCTTTGTTAAACCTTTCTCCGCTTTATAAATCTTTACTAACAATTGTTAACCTTTTTGCCCAACTTTTTTATTTTAACACATACAAAATATATTTCTGTTGTCGCCCTCCTTGTGCCAATAACCCTTGGTTTTTTGTGTTCTTTGTGACTGTGGGCCAGCCCCCATATAGGAGCCCCTCTATCGGAGAATTTCAATCGATGAACTTATTTCGAGCAGCGATATGCCTCATCCTACGATCGTCAATTACCAATTGTGATATGCTTTGGACCCCGTTGACTATCGATTCGTCGATATGACTAATTGTTGGTTGCTAATCAACGATATGCCCCCAATGTTGTGCTGTGTTTGAACCTCCAATCACCGATATATGATATTGGCGATCGTTGATCGCTGATTTTCTCTGACCTCCACTACTTCAAAATCTCCGATATGCGGGATGTGAGATCAACACTTAGTCATTTTCCTTGTTTCCAAGCTTTTGAAGATGGATTTTCTTTTCTCTATAACTTTTGATGCCTAAATCCATTTGGGGAGATCTATATCGCGTTGGAAAGATGATTCAGAAATCTTCATGTTGATTTCACCTGAAAAATCATTTTACAAACACTTGACAAGAAAAAATCCTTCCCAACCTTTATGCTATGACACCTAGTGATTCATATGCTAAAGTGACCAATATGAATAGTAAGAGGCCAACACTATTTATTCCTATTATGGGACCCTAACAACTTGGATGCCTAGAAGATTCTTCCTTGAGAGACACTGAATTGGTTCCTTGAGGAGGAGGTCGAATTATCTTTATATAGTGATATGTTGGGCCGAATGGGTGTCTCTTCTACCTTGGTTGGCTTAACTTGGATGAGGGCTAACTTGACTAATTTTGGAGCCAAAAATTCAATTTCAAAAATTTTGAAAAGCATATTAAGGCATTACTCAAAAATATTTTTTTATTTTTACTCTAACATGAAGAACATGCTTTACATTTGTAAACACCTCCTCCCACATTTACCAAAATTCACAAGCTCACAAGGGTAAACATGAGACAAGTGTCACTATGAAATGACTTGACCTCCAAGTTCCAATTAAGGAAGTGGGTCCTACAAACGGAACACTTATTGACATCCTATGGGTACTACAGATCACTCAGGAGTTGAACAACGACCTTAGGTGATCAATCCTTGAGCTAGAACCCTTTTTCACTTACCTAACACCCCAACCGCACACACAACAAGGAAAGAGTGTGGCTATGAGGCCCCAACTGCACACACAAGCCTTCTTCCATCTGATTATGACCTAAATACTCTAGTTCAGTGCCAGCAGTCCTAAGATCTGAGCCACCTTTCTAGGCTAGCCTCCATACCACTGCCCATAATTGCCTGTAGTTTTCCATAATGATAAAGGAGATAGTAACAATGTTAACCATTCAAACTCAAGAAATAAATTGACCTAGATATGCCTAATCCACATCAGACATATGGTAAACATATAAGCTACAAGTTATAAAAATAATATCTAATCATAAACTTCTGGTTTTCATCTAAGAATCACCAATAAAACTCCAAGTCCTCTCTAGCTAGCTACAATAACACTTGTTAGCCCATGCATTCATTAACCATTCAATAACTAATAAAAATATGTCAATAGCCATAGATAGAATACATCATATAACCAACACATAAATAGAATGGAAACCATGGCAAATCATCCATAATGTTAACAAGATAACTAGTACAAGTGCTCATAGATCACAATAGGAAAATAACTCTTATTAACACATGAAAATGTCAACCAAGTCAGGGACTTCCACGTACCACCTGACCATAGATTGGGCTGAATCAAATATCACTTTTAGTCTATCACCCCCACACCATATTCCAAGCGTGAATGTGGGATCTCATGGGATAAACCAAAACAAAATCAATCAACGCTTCTAGAGGTCAAACTGCCTTAACCATAGTGATCTCACCTATACGGTCCAAAAATCACTAACATCAACCAGATCGGTCTCTACCTAAGTTGTCTAGGGCTCCAGTAACTTGTAATTCAACCCACAACCTTCCATGGCTCCAGATCATTTGTTCTAACCATGGCTCCAAGGACTAGTAACTCAACCCACCAAGGGCTCCATAGCGTTTGTCCCAACCTACGGCTCCAGGAACTAGTAACTCAACCCAAACTATTCCAGGGATTCTAGAGCATTTGTTCCAACCCACAGCCATAGGGAACCTGAGCATCAATTAGAAAAAACAAGTGGGAAACCCACAACACCATGGCTACTGAGGAAATGGGAAGGCAACGCTGAAACCAATGTCAATCTAAGCAATTATCCATGCCAATGACAACACATAACCAAGGAATCACATGCATATACCATGCATCTGAAAACCAGCAAGGAAATCACACACGCAACCTATTACCTACAAAGTAATCTAGTTGTAGTCGTTGTTCCAACAATCTCCTTGCACTTCCTTTTTTTCCTTTGCTTTCTTTCTCTAAGTCCAAGTGAATGCTAGAGTGCTCCAACCGTGCTCCAAGAATGCTCTAAGTGTGCAAGAGTATGAGAGAGTGAGAGAATGAATGAGAGAGATAAAAACTAAACTAACAAAATATTTGAAGGATCCTCTGAAGACTTTTTATCTTGAAGCCTCTATTTTCTTCATTTTCCTTCATTTTTCCTCTAATTTCCTAATGCATGAGCATATAACCTAGGGTTGAATGTTTGTCAAGGGAGTTGGTTCCCTAAGTTAGGATTTAATTATTTATTGTATTTTCCTATAGTTTTTGGAGAGAATGAGAATTATTAAATAGGAGAGTTCGAGAATATTTGGGAAGAGTAGAGAGTTTTGAGGGTTAGTTAGATCTCATCTAGAGATAAGGGATTAGGTGAGGGTTTTATAGATCATGGGAGGATCTAGAGAGAAATTCTAGGAGTTTGTTTAGGATCTAGAACCAACTTTGGGTTCAGAGCCATTTGTATAAATCAATGAGACACGTGGAGGGGTGTGTGGGAATGAAAGTGAGGAATGAGAGGCCAATGATTAGGCCAAGAATTCTCTTGTAAATATTTTATTTATTAATAAAATATTCATCAATTGTGAAGTATATATTTGTGTATATTTTAGAGTGTTTTGTGTGTGTTTATTATGGTAGGACCCCTAACCCGCGCCATCATTCTGGTATCAAAGTCAGATGTGTGGATGAATTTGAATTTGGAGATCGCGAGTGCTCCGACTAAAAGTTGAGATTGTTTTGTTAAAGTAAATTTGTGTCTGGAGGACCCGTGTCTAACTTGAAAGTTTGTAAAAAAACAAGTTCATGCGGATATATGTGTAGGACCTATGGACCTATGCGTATATGAGCTGTGTGGAACTGTAGAGTACCATAAATGGCCCTTCTCAGTAGTTTCAAGCTAAAACTTTTCATGCTACCTTGTACATAAGTTGTTCTCCCTGTGCTCCAAAGTCAAGGCCAAGAGTTGCATACAAAAATATACAACAGATTAATCTGAGAGAATCCAAACATTGAATCCCCTGATGAAGCTTGTAACTAAAAATTACCATATTCTTCAAACTACTTTTTTTGAGGTTGCGTAGTTCTAAATTGAAACACTAGAACATCATGTCATGTTCAACATTGGAATGTTGTGAGCACTGTGGATCATACCTTTTGAGATCTGCGGTGTATTATGGAATTTGATTATGGACAGTAGAAATTTTATCTATATTGTTGGACCAACATCACTTGTGTGGTTAGATGTCAATTCAAACTTGGGAAATCATGACAGAAATGTTCTGTGGGTTTAAACTACGCAGTTTATTTATGCTCTGCTTGATATCCAAATAAATTTGAGTAGAGCTACATGAATCTAAAATTACATGCTTATGGGAATTGAGTGGAAAATGGAGGAGCTCGAATGCGTGAGAGAAAGTCATTCTGTAAGGTGATTCAAGGCTATGGAAATTAATTTGTTGGAGAAGAATAGATCGAATTAAGGATGCAACTTGATTGATAGACGTAACTCTATTTGAAAGGTATGTGGTTTCTCATTGGTTTATGTAAACCCAATTCTAAAGTATTGAGTTGAAAGGTGCAAAGCGCATATACATTTGCAGGCATGCAAAAAGTCTCTATTATTTAAATCAATTAGAAGAAACTACGTGGGTGGACAAATTAAATTGGGATGGAGTTGAATGTTTAAAAATAAGTCAACAAGTAATGGCGCTGGTCTATCCAATTTTAACAATAAGTGGTTAAGGAATGAGGAAATCATCTAGTAAATAAATTTATGGATAAGCCTGTATAAGTCTTATTTTGTTGGGAAAAGATCTAATTGCTAATTAGAAATGCCTAGGAATTATTTTGCATATGCGTGGAGAGAAATCATATGCTTAGAATAAATGTTGAATGATAAATGGTGAGTTGTTGCACACAGTTTTGAGTGGTTTATATATGGTTTCATAAAACAGTGTGTTAATAATAACTTAACTTTGCTTTGTTCTTAGTTTATGAAGTATGGAATATTGCAAGTTTTTTTTGTTTCATAGATAGTTTGGAAAACCATTGAGTGGTGTTGAAAACCATATGGGGTTTTGAGAATGCATAGCTTCATTTATTCACAGATTGTAATGATGGTAATGTATGAAATGATATATGCACATGGTTTATAGAAAAATCATGAATGGTATATATATACCATCAACAAATTTTCAAGGTACCTTAATTTGCATATGTGTTGAAATCTCTCTTTAATTAAATGAAGAGTGTATTTGATGGTGAACATGATGAAGAAGGTGAAGATGGCAATATATAGTCATTTGAAAGATTTAGGGAAAAGCTACAAAGATGCCATAACAATTGATGTAAATGTTGAAGAGTTTGAAAAAGAGATTGTTGAGTTGAAGGCACAACTTAATGTTCTGATGGAGCTGCTACAAAATCAAAATCATGAATGGGTAATGAAGGGGACAACTAGATGGCCTATCAAGCAGTTAATTGCAAGAAGATAGAAGCACAAGTTGAAAGTTTTGTTAAGGGAAGTGAAAAAACTCTAGATAACTGAGATGAATGTACACATTTATGAACCAGAGCAAGGAACAATGCTTGGCGAGGATGACGAGGAAGCAATCTGTATTTGTGAACCTGAACAAGGGTCGATATTTGGCGAATAAATTGACTTGGAAGATCAACATAAAGACTTGAGGACAAAATCATCTGTTGAGACTATAAAGCCTCATGTTTTTAAATCTGACAATTGGTGTGTGGATGCAAGATGTGTTATAGGTGATGGACATGACACTAATTTTGTTTCATGCAAGGATGAAGACCTGTTTGTTGAAATGATTTCTAAAAGTGACCGTAAAATTCTAATGAAATGTGAAGAAGAATTACAATTGCTAGAGAAGATGTTGATGAAACCTGAATATAATCAACTTATAAATAAGGAAGAGAAATATTTAACGAGTGAAAATGTAAATCATGAGATAAAATGTAATTTGCAATTTAATGTTAAAGATGATGAATTGTTTTTCCAAACTAGTAACAGTAAAATTCAATCAGAATCTAAATTGGATGATGAGATTGAAGAATTAAGAAAACTGATGGAAAAAGTGCATAAACCAAGATATTACAAGATAAGGCAGAAATACAACAACATGATGCATTTGACTGCTCCAACATACATCAATAAAGAAGGAGGAGAACTACAACATAGAGTTTGGAAGCCTGGAAGACGAAAAAAGACAACAACATAATGGCAACAATATGATAGAGTAGTTGACAAACTAAAGTTTGGGATCCAAGAGGAGTTTAATCAGTTGATGAAGACACATGGTCGGGAGACCATGAATTTCTTCTACCTAGGAAGTCTGATGCTGGAGTATCTAACCTAGGGTTGAATTTTTACTAAGGGAGTTGGTTCCCTAAGTTAGGATTTAATTATTTATTGTATTTTCCTATGGTTTTTGGAGAGAATGAGAATTATTGTAAATAGGAGAGAGTTTGAGAATATTTGGGAAGAGTATAAATATTTGAGGGTTAGTTAGATCTCATCTAAAGATAAAGGGATTAGGTGAGAGCTTTATGGATCATGGGAGGATCTAGAGAGAAATTGTAGGAGTTTGTTTAGGATCGAGAACCAACATTGGGTTCAGATCCATTTGTATAAATCAATGAGACATGTGAAGGGTTGTCTGGGAATGAAATTGAGGAATGAGAGGCCAATAATTAGGCCAAGAATTCTCTTGTAACTATTTTATTTATTAATAAATTATTCATAAATTGAGAAGTATATTTATGTGTATGTTTTGGAGTGTTTTGTGTGTGTTTTATTATGGCATCCCCCCTAGCCTGTGCCATAATTTCCCTTGCATGCAAATTTGTGTCTCTTCACCTTCCTTTTCTCATATTTTCTTTTATTTTCATAATTAAATGTCATTTATTGTTCTTTTCCTTTGCCAATTTCCATAGCCATTATTAATCACAATTGATTCCCACTGTAATGTTTTGCCCAACATTCAACTTGGAATACGTGTCCCATGACCTTGGTCTTGTTTCGTTTACATGGAAAATCAACCAAGAGTTGTTACAAACCCCTCCCACCCTTTGAGGAACACCATCCTTGGTGTTCAATGACACTTGTGACCAATAAACCGCTGAAAACAAAACATACTGCCTATGGAGCTTTATAGCATAGCTCGATGGAGTGTTTACAATGACATCTTGTTGAAAAATGAAACAAACATTCCACTTATTGGAGCTTTATAACCTAGCTCAATGCAATGTTTACAACCATATACATATACCAAAAACTCATTTGCTTAAACCAACAAATAATGAAGGATACAAAGCTTGCATCTGATCAGTCATCTCCCATGTAGATTCATCGGGCCCAAAGTGCTTCCACTACAGTTTTATTTGCCCGATTGCTCTATTCTGGAGCATGAGTTGTTTACGCTACAAAATGCATTATTGTTTTGGCAAAAATTCTCCCTCCAGTTCCACATGTAATACGTGATCAACACTCTGCACATATCTCTTAAGCAATGAAACATGGAAAACATCATGGATTTTCACTATTGGCGGCAGAGCAAGTCGATAGACCACTGGTGCAATCCTCTCAAGGATCTTAAAAAGCACACAATACCAAGGTATCAACTTGGCACATGATCCAATCCTCAACTAACTCCTCTTGGGATTGATGCACAAGTTCACATGCTCCCCAACCTAAAAATCCTTGAATGCTCTATGCTGATTTACATAAATTTTCTGCCTGTACTGTGATGCCTTTAAATTCCTCTTAATAACCTACATCTCCTGCTCCATCTCAACCAATATATACATCCCAATCAACACCTTGTTCACTAGATCACTCCAGTTGATAGGATTATTGCAACTTCGCCCATAGAGAGCCTCAAATGGACTCATCCTCAAGGATTCTTGATACCCGTTGTTGTATGCAAACTCTACCAGTGGAAGATACTCCTCCCACTTTCTCTGTTGATGCATGACAGACATCCTCAACATGTCCTCAAGAATCTTGTTAACTCTCTCTGTCTTTCCATTTGTTTGCTGATGATAAGTTGTACTAAAAGCTAACTTTATCCCCAAGCCTGCAAACAACTCATTCAAAAACCTGGTAGTGAACTTGGCATCTTTGTCTGAGATAATCTTCTTGGGAACACCATGTAACCTCACTATCTCCCTGATGAAGATTTGAGCTACCTCACTAGCTAAATTGGTAGACTTCACTGCAATGAAGTGAGCTACCTTACTCAACATGTTAACCACAACCATAATGGAATCATGTTGCTTCAATGTCCTCAACAAGCCTGTAATGAAGTCCATAGAAATGACCTCCCATTTCCAATCTAGAATCAGAATAGGCTACAATAAACCAGCTAGGTGGTTACACTCGACCTTCACCTATTGACAGTCCAAACATCTAGCAACAAACTCAATCATTTCTTTCTTCATATTCGACCAATGATATAACTTCTTGATTGTTGTCAAAGTCTTTTGATATCCCAGGTGACCTGAATAAGGCTTGACATGAAACTCCCTCAAGATAAGCTTCTTGAGCTTACTATTATTTAACACATAAATCTTGTTCCTGAATCTAACCAAGCTATTTGTTTTGAGGTGATACTCCTCATCCCTATCACCTTCACCCTAATGTTGCAATCTCTGCTTCAACTGTTGGTACCTGACATCATGTTTCCATGCATGCAAGGTCCACTCTTATAAATTTGTCCCATATGAACTCACAACCACAATGTGGTTCACCGGAACTCTTCTTCTAAGAGCTTCTGCAACCCTGTTCTCCTTGCCCTTGATGTACCTAACCTCGAAGTCAAACTCACTGAGGGTATACAACCATCTAGCTTACTTGGCATTCAGATTAAGTTAGTCAAACAAGTACCTCAGTCCACTATGATCACTCATCAAAATAAATCTCATGTTAGGAAGATAATGCCTCCACATCTTCAAGGCTTGAATGATAGTTGCCAACCATGAGTCACATGGTTCCGCTCGTGCTCATTCAACTTCCTTGACTCATAGCATATCGCCTGCCCTTCCTGCATCAAGACTCGACTGAGTCCTTTCTTGCAAGCATCTGCACATACCACGAACTCTTTATAGGGATCTGCAATATTCAAGACTAGAACATTTGTAAGAAAATGCTTCAACTACTCAAAACTAATTGTACACTCTTCAGTCCATTCAAACTTCTTTCATTTTCTTTGCAAAGATGTAATAAGATAGGCAATTCATGAGAAGTCCTTGATGAACCTCCTATAATAACCTGCCAGTCTCATGAATGATATGACCTCATCCACATTCCTAGGAGTTGGCCACTCCATGATAGCTCTATTCTTTTCCAGGCTCACTGTTATACCTTCCTTGGAAACAACATGCCCAAGTAGTGAACTTCAGTCTGAAAGAAACTACACTTGTTGAGCTTGCCATACAACTGATGCTCTCTCAACAATCTTAACACTATTGCTAGGTGCTCAGCATGCTCTTCCTCATTCTTATAATATATCAGTATATCATCAATGAACACTATCACAAACTTGTCCAGATAAGGACACAATACACTCTTCATCAAGCACATGAAAGTAGTTGGAGGATTAGTAAGACCAAAAGGAACCACTACGAACTCATAATGCCCATACCTGGTATGAAATGCAGTCTTGTAAATGTCCTCTTCTTTGATGTGCACCTAACGATATCCCGATCTCAGATCATTCTTTTAGAACACTAATGTTCCCTTCAACTGATCAAACAAGTCATCAATCCTTGACAATGGATACCTATTCTTGATAGTCACTTTGTTCAACTATCTGTAATCAATGCATAACCTGAGAGTAATGTCCTTATTTACAAACAACACTGATGCACCCCAAGGCGACACACTTGGCCTTGTGTATCGTTTATGAAGCATCTCCTTAAGCTACAACTTCAATTCTACCAACTCTATAGTGTTTATCCTGTAAGGTGCTTTTGGTGAGGGTGCTACTCTTGGTACCAACTCAATAGAGAAATTCACTTGCCTATAAGGTGGTAACTCTGAAATATATGTTGGAAACACATCCTTAGACTACTAAAAAACTGGATACCTCTTCAAGACTTCGTCATCCTCAACATCCTTCTCTTTGTCACTGAAAATATGAATTGCAAATAATACACACCCTTTCCTACAACTGCGCTTAACTTTCATGGTTGTCACCATTCTCACCGATGTAGGCTTCTTCTTTCCCTGCAAAATTCCTTTTTCTCCATCATCCAAGCACTCAATAGCCTTCTCATAGCAATCTACCTTGGTCTTGTGAGTGAATAACCAATCCATGCACAAAAGAATATTGTATGATCCCAAAGGAAGCACATTTAGATGTGTTGATGTAGGCATATTGTTAATCTCAAATGCACATGCTCTCACCCAATGATGAACTTTTTTCTTGGTCCCTGTAGCCAACTGCACCAACCAAGACTTTACATGCACTTCTTTATTCAAGCCACACTTATCCACTGGGTAAGGACTAACATAACTTTAATTAGATCCAAGATCAATCAAAATGGAAACAACTCGATCACAAAGCTTACCTTCCATCTCAATAATGGATGTTTGATGATCTGCCTGCATGTTATCAAGTGCTGCATCAATACGAGGAATGCTATGACCAACATCTCCAACTGCCCACGCCTCTTGAGCACTATAAATTTGAGGCCTGCCACCCTGATGTTATGGACAATCTCTCTTGTGATGCTCTTTGTCACAAGTCTAGCACTGTAAGGGCTTCCTGCCATAGCCTCTATTCTACTCCTCGGATTGAAATCCATGTCCTCTGTCAATTGCATTGAACTTCTTATAAGGTGTCACACTCTCCTTGCCACCTACATCCTGAGGTATTCCTCACTTCTTAACCCACTTTCCTTTAGTTTTTTCATTACCTTTCAAATCCCGCTTAGGTTTAGACTTATGCTTTGACTGCTCGTAAAAATGCTTCAACTTCCTAATAAGTTCCTCCAATGACCAAGTCTCATCATACTCAATTTGTCTTTAAATTCTAAAGGCAACCCACTGATGAATCTTTGAACCTTTTTCTTCTCATCCTTAAGATATGACACATACCTCAACAACTCCAAAAACTTGGTCGTATACTCTTCATCTGTCATATAACCCATCTTAAGCTCATAGAACTCATTGGCCTTTCCATCATAATACCTCTCATCCACATACTTCTTTTGGAAGAGTCTTTTAAACTCATTCCAACTCAACTCTTCTACCTTGATGCCCCTGACATGCTTGACATCTTCCCATGAGATGTCTGCTCTTCCCTTGAGACTCAAAATAACTATTCTTGCTTTCATATTCTCTAAATAATCATGCAATTTAAAGAACTTCTTCATCCCAAGTAGCCATGCTTCTACATTTTCTAGTTTCTTCACATCCCCATCAAAAGTAAGAGGCATGGCTTTCTTGAACTCATGTGGCAAGGACTACTTCTCACTCCTCCTATAAGGATGATGGCAGTGATGACCATGATGTCTCTCTAAACTAGAACTAGAATAAAATTCATAAGCACTACCTCTCTTATCAGGTGTATCCAACCATCTACCACCTCTGACTGTGTCATCCTTGTCTAAAATATATCTTTCTCAAGACATGCTGCAATATGCCCCATTAGTCTTTTCCTCCTGTCCATGACTGGTTCTTGGTTGTCCTTGTCTTTGTAAATCTGATAAGCTCTGAAGAATCGCTGCATTGACCTTTGCTTGCTCTTCCTGAGCTATGGCAAGTCTTTCTAGTGACTCAATTATTTTATCATTATCTACCTTGCAACTTATGATTTATGCCTTCAGACTTCTCAGTGTATCTGCTAAATCAAGAGAATACTCATCTCTTTGTTGCTTAGCTGAACTATAAGGAGAGTCACATGAACTATAGTCCACCATTCTACTCATCATCTCCGACCTTTTTCTTCCTACAACCATACCATGTTAGATAAACCAAGCATAGACATAATAAAAATCATACTTCAGTGTATCTCATGGGAGGCTATGCCGTCTACAAAAATAAGTCTAGATAAGCACGATATAGATACATAATTACATCAATATGTCAACATCATCATGATGACAAAAACTATAATAATGACCATTACAATGCATGCATAACAACATATTGACAACTAACATGCACGCATAACAATCACATCTACCTCGAGGTCGAGTATTACAACCTTATTCTGATAACACCCTGTAAACGCCTCCTCCCACATTTACTCAAATTCACAAGCTTGTTAGGGAAAACATGAGACGAGTGTCACTATGATATGACCTAACCTCCAAGTTCTAGTTAAGGAAGTGAGGCCTACAAATTGAACACTTACTGACATCCTACATGGACTACAAATCACTCATGAGTTGAACAACCACCCCAGGTGATCAATCCCTGAGCTGGAACCCTTTTTCACTAACCTAACACGCCAAACGCACACACAATAAGGCAATAGTGTAGTTATGAGGCCACAACCGCATGCATAAGCCTACTTCCATCCGGTTATGACCTAAATCCTCTAGTTCAGTGCCAGTGGTCTCGAGATCCAAGCCACCTTTCAAGGCTAGCCTCCAAACCACTGCCCATAACTGCTGGTAACTTTCCAGAATCATAAAAGAGACAGTAACAATGCTAACCATTCAAACTCAAGCAATAGCTTGACCCAAACATGCCTAATCCACATCAGACATTTTGTCAGACATATTGTAAACATATAAGCTACAGGTCATGAATGCATATATGATCATAAACTTCTGATTTTCATCTAAGAATCACCAAAAAGGCTCCAAGCCCTCTCTAACTAGCTGCAATAACACTTTTTAGCCCATGTATTCATCAATCATTCAATAACTGACCAAAACATGTCAAGAGCCACATATATAATACATCATATAACCAACATATAAATAAATTGGAAACCATAGCAAATAAGCCATAATGTCAACATGATAACCAATACAAGTGCTCATAGATGATAATAGGGAAATAACGCTTATTAACAGATGAAAATACCAACCAAGTCAAGGACTTCCATGTACCACTCGACCATAAATTGGGCTGAATCAAATCTCTCTTTCAGCCAATCACCCCTGCGCCATATTTCAAGCATGAATGTGAGATCTCATGGGATAAACCAAAACAAAACCAACCAGGGTTTCCAGAGGCCAACCGACTTAGCCCTCAACCATAGTGATCTCACCTATATGGTTTAGAAAGAACTAACATCAACCAAATCGGTCTCTACCCAATTTGTCCAGGGCTTCAGGGAATAGTAACTCAAACCATAGTCTTCCAAGGTTCCAAAGCATTTGTTCTAGCCATAGCTCCAGGGAATAGTAACTCCACCCACCAAGGGATCTAGAGCGTTTGTCCCAACTTATGGCTCCAGGAACTAGTAACTCAACCCAAACTATTCCAAGGCTTCCAGAGCGTTTATTCCAACCCACAACCATAGGGAACTTGAGCACCAATCAGAAAAACAAGTGGGAAACCCACAACACCATGGATATCTAGGAAATGGCAAGGCAAGGCTGAAACCACTGTCAATCTAGGCAAATCTCCATGTAAATGACAACACATAACCAAGGAATCACATGTATATACCATGCATCCAAAAACCAATAAGGAAATCACACATACAACTTGTTATCTGCAAAGCAATCAGTTGTAGCCATTGATCCAACACTCTCCTTGCTTTCCTTCTCCAAGTCCAAGTAATGGTAGAGTGCTCCAAGAATGCTCTAAGTGTGCAAGAGTATGAGAGAGTGAGAGAATGAATGAGAGAGCCAAAAACTGAATTGACAAAAGCTATGAACTAATTCTTTGAAGCCTTTTTATCACTAATGCCTCTATTTTCTTCATTTTCCTTTGTTTTTCCTCTAATTTCCCTGGCATGCAAATTTGTGTCTCTTCACCTTCCTTTTCTCATATTGTCCTTTATTTTCATAATTAAATGTCATTTATTGAAAATCAACCAGGGGTTGTTACACCATTATTCAATATAAATACATCAAGGGATAAAATATACATTATGAAGACCGACCATAGTTACAAAATTCAACATATTGGCAATAGAAGATGCTATTGTGTAAGGTTTTGATGGGTCATGGGGATGCTCAAAGCAAATGCTATCCAAACTGGAGTTTATAAGGTTGAAACTACTTGATATTGAAGGACTCCTAGCTCATATTAAAGCTGGCTCACCTCCACGCTCAACTCAAGGACCAGATAGTAAGAGAGTTTCCCAACCAATTGAGGTAGAAACCTCTTTATTCTCCTAATTTTCATATTCCAGTATTTTCATGTTTTCCTCATGTAGTGTAGAATTATGGATATATTTCTTTTTGGATGACAAGCTAGTTTTCCCACTCGAGGGACAACTTTTAAACACTCTAGACTAATAAACTCTCTTTCAACGCTTAAACTATTTCTTATCACATCATAGTTTTTCTATAGTTGATTTGGTATCCCATGTGTAACAACATTTTATCATTGTAAAATTTGTGATTTCTCAATGAGAACTTACCACCCAAAAATAACCTTTATAGAATTTTCATATACCTTCTAACCTTTGATTTTGTTTTGTTTTATAAACTGTAGCACCATAATTTCATTTCATTAATAAAGAAAAAATATATATAGATCAACCCCTTATTCTCAAGATTCTAGGTAACACATCAACAAATAGGGAGATTGAGCATATAGGTAGCTCCCCAAGGTAACAAGAAACATAAAATACAGAAACTGTTGAAACAACACGCAAGTGTACAACAAACCACCCATGTTCAAAGTGACATAAACACCATATTCCCCACAACCCATACACCGGAGAGGAGTGAATCAACAACACACAGATAACAACAAATACTTGCAATATTGTTGGTGAAGCACACACCAAAATCTCTTTGCATTACAATCACTAGCACAGACCCTGGCTGCTATAATCTCTAGAATCGTATGACCACTGAAATTCGCAAATATCCAAAAAAGCAAATACCATAGTGACCACCAAAGATATCGAACCCAATGCCCATATTGACACAACAAAATTCATGAATAACAAGGGCATAATAGTGCAAATAAAAAGTCATGGGCATACATAATAATGGATATGCTAAGCATCTCAATCCTGCAGACAATCCAAAGAGACTAGTCCATGACCGACATCCATGACTAATCACAATAGAAATAACACTAAAGATAACTTACATATATAGAAAGGTAATTCAAAATTCACCATAACAGTGCACCCACCAAGCACACACCAGTAACCTTTATACTGAGTTGATAAAAAGAACAAAGTAGAAACCACCAAAGTGAAACCATACCTAGAGATGGAAGACCAAAATTGAAACGAAAAGCAAAATACCAATGAAAGCTAGTCCTAATCAAAGGAGATGATTGTCAATTCCTATGCACTGTCCACCAGGGGGTCAGCGGAATCACTAGGCGGGTCCATGAGATCACCTAAAGCAAAATATGACACTAGAAAACTTTCAAGCCTGGCCAATCGCAAATCCACATCGTCAAAACAAAATCGTTGATTCCTCAACATACATTTGATATCCTCAAGTGAAGAGAGTACATTATAATTCTCGACTTGCTTATCCTTAAAAATTAATCGCAATAGGATATCCATCTGCTGGTGAAAAGCCAAAGAATCTAAGAAATGAAGCTTGCGCTTCCTGAATCTACCCAGATTAGGGACCCTAGTCATGTCTTTCCCAACAATATCTGAATCAGAATGATACAAACATTCACTAGACCCTTTTGATTCCAACAAGAGGATTTCCTTCCTTACTTCTAAGGGAACTGCATCAAAAAAAGTCCTAACCAAGTCATAAGCAAAAGGACATATACACTTATATCCAACAATGCCAAAGCCTCCCCTTCTACTCATCATTCTTTGACGAGGAGGCATGAGCACAATGACAAAATAACAAACATGACAACCAGTAAGTGACCCTATACCAGTGAGGCAAGTTGAAGGACGAAGCACTAGACCTTGTAGCCCTAACCGAAAGATTAACATGTCATCACCCACTTGCCACCCCGGAGGATCAGACTCCAGCAAATTATCAAATTCCCTTTAATATAAAGGCATAACACAATAAAATTCCCAATATCTTACGAGGCAAAGAAATTGAAGTAAACAAAGAGCAAGAGCACACTCAATGCTCCGACCAAAGGCAAGGGGGCATTCAACACTTAAAAGACCCAACAACACTAAAAATGCAAAACTAGACACTACCAAATAAAACCTCCACTTCACAGAGTCAAAAGATAGCCATAATGAAGTACCAATGCAACCAAAGGAACTGATTTTGAGCAAAACTACCCTAATTAGTAAAACTTTGGGCCATGCAGAGAGTTCCCATAAGACATAAGAACATCCTTAGATACAATTCAAAACGAAAGAAGTAGAAGGAATTACCTCCAAACTCGCTACTAAAAACATGTACATGAATCGAAATAAAACCCATATCCTGCAACCACCCAACAACACACAACACATTGCTGGGATTCTAATCAACGAACAAACCCAAACTCTACATCTACAAAGCAAGAAACAAAGCACAACAACTACATAGGAATCCAGGATGAGGAAGAGGATAATTTCCTTCCTCCAATCTCACACTCAATGTACTTTAGCCGCCCTAACGTTGTTAACGAGCATTTAAAACAAGGAGACTAATAGTGTGCTAACTTACAACCTTCAGCGAGCGATCGACACACCTCTCGAGTCCCCTAAATGGTGACACCTATTAACCATTCTGCACAGTTTCCAATAATCTGTTTCTGCCCACTTAACTGCGTAAACACCGCCATCGGGGATTTAACCTTTGAAATCATATGTATATGAAATATTAAAAACAATAATATCTCTAACCTTTGAAATCTTATGATATGCATATGAAATATTAAAAACAATAATGAAATGATATTTTAAGGTCCATGAGACTAGATATAGTATATGAGACCATTAGTTCCATGCTTTTCGGTTTTTCCAATTCAATTCTTTTCCGATTCAAATTGATGATGAGCTGGCCCAACCTTTCAACAATCCCCTCGCTAAAAAGACAATGCCAAGAAATTGATACTGACATGTTCTCATAACTTTCTTTGATGTCTTTGAATGCATCACATTCCAAAATGAAATGTTTTTCCTATTCCACAACTCCAGACGTGCAAAATGTACAGACCCATTCTTCCCAAGCTTCTTTAGGCCTTTTCCACCACCCTGTTTCACACCGAAGTTGATGTGAGTTGGTTCTCAATTGAACAATAAGAACCTTTGTCCTCCACGAAATGCGAGCTCCAATGAACTCTTTTTGTTGTAGATCACATGTAAGGTTGAATTCCTCAATGTAATATTTCTTCTTTCTACCCAACTCTTTTCCCCATACCTTTTTACGAAACTTCTCCATAACAAAATCCTTTAGCTCCTTGCTATTTGTGAGACAGGCATTGAGGTATATATTCTGTTTTTGCATCTATGTATAGTTTTGTTTCATCCATGTTTTCTTGCTTTCACTCATGCCTTCATTGAAGATAACATTAGGCCATCTACCTACTCTCATTTGCTCAATTCTTTTTAAATATCTTATGAGCCGCACCATAGCAATTACTTCAATGGGAGTTGCTCCTGTTTCACTCAACATTATCTCACAAGGTATTGACCTTTTTATTTTGTATTTGCTCATGATCAAACATTTTTGGATTTTCTCAATTTGTTTCCATTTTGATACGGGAGTGCTGCTAGCCCACAATTCACACCCATATAGCATCACTCGACAAACTAGGAGTCCAAAAAACACTTTAATCATATTCCAATCCCATAATTATGTCTCTCTACATCTGTTTTGAAGAGCATATAATGCTTTCCACCCTCCTAAAATTCTCTTATTTCTACAGTCCTTCCAATTGAGTTTGTTGTTGAAATCAATCCCAAGGTACTTATACTCATTTACTTCTTCAAAAATGTTGTCTTCAAAAAAAAGAGTATGTTGGCTCTGCTTCCTTTTATTGAAGAAAATCATTTTGCTAATATTTTGTGCATATAAATGCATTTGCAATCTATGGCCGATTTAAAAATCAATATAATATTATCAGCGTATAGAAGAAGCTTCCACTTTACAAATTTATTTATCAATATATAGAAAAAAAAAACACTCATCAATATTTATCAATATAGAGAACAAAAACACTGACCTCCATGCTTGATTTTATTATATTATCAATACCTTGCCCTTCGAACTTATCCCCATCATAATTTGACAAGACGAGCCCCACTGTTCCAGTTCGATTGTTTAAATTCCTCGGAATCTTGGGATTCAAATTTATGGTCATATACAGTAGCTGTTCTTCGGCGAAATGAACTGTTAAAGAGTAAGGCTGAATACAAGCTTGTGGAATCGGCTCTGAGCAGGGGGGCCTTTGTCATTGCGGTCGGTCGTCCACTTCACAAATAAATCAGTGGGCATTTTCTCTGCTCTGAGTGATTTCTTTTCCCATGTGATTTTTTTGCAAAGGAGGTGGTTGGTATAAGCCGAAACTGAAGAAGGAAGAGCCATGAGATGTTATCACGGAGTTTCGTCAGGCTAGGTTCTCTGTTTGTATTTAATCGGTTTTAATGGATTGAAACGTGGAAAACAGCCGTTTCAGGCAATTTGCTCTTTACAGGGAGCTTACAGAGAATTAATGGCCGCTTCTGAAATCCACCAGGACGAGAAGAGCGCAGAGTGGATTTTAGAGTACGTTCTCAGACACTGCGACGAAGATTGGATCGTCTTTGAATTGCTCAGAGTCCTTCCCTTCTCAAATGAGAATCTTACATTGAAGAAAATGGTGTTATTGAGGAGAATTCGGTCAGAGATTTCAAAGGGCTCGATTTCTGAGCAAACCCTTGAAACCCTAGAATCCCTTAAACATTTAAACAACAAATTAAATGATGCAATCCGTATTCGAGAATTGTGCTGGAGCGTAGCCGTCGAGTGTACTGTAAAGCACCTGAGAGCCGAAAAGATTGATTGGGGCGGCTATAACGAGGCTTTGAGAAAACTCCGGAGCGAGCGTATTGAGGACACAGCGGAGATAGATGTTGCTGGATGGGTCTCCAATAGGACCGAGGGCTTGAAACAGGAACTTGCAGCCGTGGTTGCGAATCCTAAACTGCGGCACACACTTCTCGCTAAGTATAAAAAAGAAGATGTTTTGAAATCTCTAAATGTATTTTTCAAGGATGCATGGGAAGGCATGGGGCCGACTTTTTTAGAGATTGTAGCTGAAGATGTTGCACAGGGAAGGTATAATCCACTATCTGGTGAAGGTTCCGAACATGCAACGGCTGCGAGATTATCGATCCCTCGTTGTGAAGCTGGCGGCCCTGCTACTCAATTACAAATGGACGGTGAGTAAATCAGTCCAACATTTTCACCTCCTACGTGGATAGGTATGGTTTCTTTGCTTATATATTGAAGTTTTATTGATGTACACAGATAACCAAACTAGGCCAGTGACCGTGGCAATTAAAAGACCGATGTTGGGCCTGGTGGTGAATATACCCGGACTCTGGTAAAAAAACAAAAGGGAGTTACATTAAAATAGAAAATAAAAGAGACCGGTAACTCATTTCTTTGTTAAGATGGGAGAGTAGACACTTATTAACACACAAAATTGATTAGAGTTCTGTGTATTAATCAAATAATGTTAACATATAAATATATGAAGTGCTGTCTCAAGATAGACAGACTACCTTGGACACACAATCACTTGGTTGAGAGAATATCTCAACCACACACCACTCTAAGAAGCTAACTAGTTAGAGAAAATATCTCTGTTAAAATTGGCAACTAGGTCCAAACTCCAACTTGAACAACTCATATGATGGAGATGATATTTTTATTGGATTCCTCTTTACAAGAGGTGTAGGATTGATCTAACGATCATCTCATTATGACAAGTAGAAGTGGAATTATGAATTTATTTATTCTATGGACAATTTGTCAAGGTTGGCCAGAAGTCTAATGTAGGCTCATGAAGCCCAACAGACATGTCTCTTCACCCTCAACCTCAATGTTGTGTATATATAGAGGAGTCATTTTCCTCATTTGGTCACTTATCATCACACATCTTTCTCTCTCTTCATCTGATTAGGTTGTACGAATTTCTGGCAGCCTGTTATTCTCCACATGTGCAAAGAGTTGACTGGATAATTCTGTCCTTTGCGTTGATCTAGTTGCAGCCAGATTTGACCAGCGTTTGACTTCATTTGACTGCGATTTTTGTGGGAGAATTTCTGTTTGGGTAGGCCGCATATTCTGGCACAGAAATCGAGATTTTCTAGGCAGTTTGACCAGTGTTGATTGCAGCCTTTTGACCGCAAAAGTTGACTGTGCGTTGACCAGATTTTTCAGGACTGTTTTGGGCTGATTTGGACTGTCTTTGGAGGCCGAGTTGACTGTGTTTGACTGAGCTGATTTGGAGGACAGACTGAGCTGATTTGGAGGACACTTTCTGCTGGTTTGACTGGTGTTGACTTTTTGGTTAGGGCATCTTGTTGACTGCAGTCACTGGACAATTTTGACAGTGTTTGGGCAAGTAAATTTTGTATATTGTACTCTCTCTTTGTTGAACTTTTGAAGAATAATAAGAAGATTTTATCAAAGGGTTTCCCCATATTAGGGTTTTTCCTTGACATCCGCCAAATATTATGTCTTTTTGTCTTGGCTTGTCTTCTGCTTATCGTTTATGTTCTATTTGCATTTACTATCAATGTTAATGTGATTGCTAATCTGGAAATTGATATTGGACTAATAAGAAAAAATGAAGTAAATTGCTCTAAAGCATAGAACATACCATTGTTATCTAAAATTAACACTTTCAAACCAACTAGAGCTCAATAACCTCCTAAATAAGAGGAACACTCTCTACATAGATAACAAACTCTACCTAATTATGACCAATAAACTCAATAATTAAATATATGATCATACAATCATGACAAGTAGTAGTTACATATTCTAATACTCCCCCTTAACGACTACTTGTCATAACCTTAGTCAGCAAAGTATATCTATGGTCCAACTTCACATTTACAAATATTATCAAAATGTTGATGTCCATATAAAGCAGTGTTGAAAATACCAGTATCGGCAAAATATCAGCGAGGGTCTAGAAAATATCTTATCGGCAATATCGGCGAACATATCGGCAAATATTGGCAAATATTGACAAGCATAAAAAATGCATAATATATTCATTTTTTTTTTGTTATCAGATTTTTAAACATATAAAGCAATAACAACATGAAATAAACACATTGGGACATAAATATGAAGAAAGCACTGATATATATGATGTCAAATAGAAATGATACACACAGGCGATACCAAATCCTGCTGATCCCTGATAATTGTCCATTCAAGGACTCAAATGTGGAGAACCAATACAAAATAACATCACATATATAAAAATATCTCATCATCATGAGTTATATGTAGCATAACAAATAAAACTAGCAGCTATCTATCTGAAATCACTGCCCTCTCCCCCTTTTACGTGAAAACATGATGCGTTGTTTGCTAGGCCTGCCCCTAGTAGTAGAAGGTCCTGACCCTGCCTTTGCACCTAATGTCAAATAATGAGTGCTAGGCATGGGGCTATGCTCTCCTATATCTATAGCAAATGGTGTTGATGCTGATGCTCCCATAGTTGCCTCCTCCTCCTCCTGCTCCTCCTCCGAGTGCTGCTGTTCCTCCGAGTCCTCCTCCTCTTGGTGCCCCTGTTCTAATGGATCATCTGCCACTGGCTCTAACCATGAAGGTGACTCCTCCAAGATGGGCTCCTCAGACTCCACCCTCCACTGAGACAATACATCAATATTGTCTAAGGAAATGGCATTTGGATCCATTGGTGATTCTATTTGCCTCACTCGAAGTCGGATGTTGTAATGCACATATACTAAATCATTGAGGTGTGCGAACTCCAACCTGTAAGAGTGTAAAAAAAACTAATGAGTCTTGACTCTTGACCCTTGACACTTGAAGGGCATAAATTAAAAATTAAAAATTACAATAAGTGTAATCGCTCAATTGAAGGCTGGAGCTCAAAGTTATACATATTGTGCTTTTTGCGTGTATTTTCTCAAATACACTCCAATTGCGCTCACACCCAGAAGAGCTACATGTTTGACTCAAGATTCGTATGGCCAGTTTCTGCAAATTTGGTGCCCTTGCACCATAGCTTTACCACCAAATATCTACAACAAAACAATGAAATAAAAAATTCAAAAACTTAAAACATAATTAAACTTTCAAATAAAAGTTACATAATTGAATTTAAAAAAAATAGATTTATAAGTAAGGAAATTCTAAATTGAAAATTCTAATTTCTAATGAGTGATGACTTGTCACTTACGTGGCATGAAGAGGGTCCTTTCCCTAATAGCATCATCAAAGCCAAATAGGCCAACACAATCCCGATAATACTGTATCTCGCGATTGATTTTGCTACGAAGCTCAGGATCAGGTACCATCCTCTAAATACAGGAATGGAGCCCTTCCATCACCTCCATCAAAATCAAAGCCACATTTGTATGAAAATGCGGGGTTGAGGAAGAGCGCTGTTGCGTGAATGGGTCGATGAAGCATCCCTGTCCACTGACTATCAATCACTTCCCATAACATCATCTGCCTATCAAGGCCAACAAAACCCTTGTCTGCATAATAAGAACGAAGGGCCTCCTTGGCCCTATCCATGCCCTCATACAAATAAGCCATTGCAGGCTTCTCCCCATCTACCAATCTGAGAACTTTTACTATAGGTTCACTAACTGCGCATGCTTCTTCTACTCCACGCCAAAACGTCTTAAAGTACACCATTTTTGCAATGGCTTTCCTGTCCTGGCTTCTGCTGTATCTACAATTACGCCAATCATCAGACACAAACATTTGCTTCAACTCGAACTGACATCGAAGCAAAGACTGAAGAGTAATAAAGTTTGTGGCAAAACGTGTGATCGTAGGACGCCGCAACTCCTTGTTTCTAGTGAACCTCCTCATGAGGCTAAGAACAAAAGCATGGTTATAAATAAACTTGGGGACGCTCCTAGCTATATCAACCCCTCTTTGATGAAGGAGAGTTTCCCCATATCCTCAAGCAACAAATTGAGACAATGTGCTGCACACGGAGTCTAGAACAATGTGGGATGCCTCTCCATTAGCATTTTGCCAGCAGAAACATAATTAGCTGCATTGTCTGTTATGGCTTGCACCACATTCTGCACACCAATCTCCCGAATGAACCCATCTAACAACTCACATATCGTTGCCGCATCTTTGATATGTTCTGATGCATCCAACGATTTAATAAACATGGTACCTTTAGGACAATGTACCAAGAAATTTAGAAGGGTCCTACCCTTCCTATCTGTCCAACCATTAGACATCACTGTGCATCCAGTAACTTCCCATGTCTTTTTCAACTCCACCAATCTAGAGTTGATGTCCTGCTTTTTTGCTTGAAGCATTGGCCCCCGCAACTCCTCATATGTAGCACTTTTGTACCTTGGGCCCACAACAACAATTGCATCACACATTGGCTACCAAAATGGATTGGTTTTGGTGATGCTGAGAGGTAAGTTGCTCCAGAAAATACACCTCCCCATGACTCTATCTGCTTCTTAATTCTCCTTTTTTTTAACAAGCGATTTTATGCCAGGTTGTGCTCCATGTCCTATTCGTGGAACAAAAAATGATGACCTCGCACTAGCAGTTGTAGGTGATGATGTGCTAGCTGTGGAGCCTCTCCCACTACCCTCAACATCAAAATCAGGAGAAGATATCCCGAAAGATCTACCTGCACGTTCAACTTTGTTTCTTTTTGTCTCTTCCTTCTTTCTGTCTTTTTCATCAGTTGCCTCAAGAGCTTTTTGTATAAGCTCCGTACTAGAAACTGTACAAATCCCAACATCATGTCCACTGAGTCTGGCTAGATGGTATTTCAGTCGTGTAATCCCACCTGTCATCCCGGTCCCACACAATTTGCATGTAAGATATGCATGATTTGTCCCACCATTAGGGTTCCCATACTCCCAAAATGGGTCCAAGGCTTTTGGCATATTTGTATTTTGTAGTGGGCTCACTCAAACCTAGGGCACAAAAAAGATAAAATTGGAATTAATAACTTAATAAGTAATAACCACATCATTTTACAAAACAATTTTTTTGCTACATTATTTGCAATTTTGCAATGTGAATTCAACGAAAAACCATAAATGACAATAAGAGGGTGTATTTGAAAGTTAAAAAAAAAATGGAGTTTGCTCTCCAAATATGGAGAAAAGTTAAAAACTTAAAACCCTTGCATTTGCTCATGGGCATGAAAATCTTTTCAAATGGAAAAAAAACAAGCAAAATGATTGTAGGCAAATAGGCAAGCAAGAACAATCCTAAAACCAACAAAAAATTCATTAAGATAGGGATTTATTTGAACATACTTGTTAATGGAAGAAATGCAATTGTCTCACTATTCTTGAAGCTTAGATCAATGAAATCTTCGTTGTTGGTGGCGATAATAGCTATGCAACGCTCAAACCCTCCTTGGCAGCTAGCACATAGCTCTCCCCTTCCTTCTCTAGCAATCAGAAATGAAAATGATTGATAAAAAACCAAAATTGGAATCTCGTAACTCGCGCGGAATTTTTTTACTGTCTCCCGGCAATATTTTGGATCGTCGTGCGATATTTTGCCGAAATATTGGCGATATTTCAGAAATATCGTGATATTTTCGGAAGTTGAAAATATCGCGATATTTTCTCGGTGATATTTCGGTTCGCCGAAAATATCGCGATATTTACGAATATTGCTAATATTTCGGCGATATTATCAACACTGATATAAAGGAACAACCATCCATTGGAATGCATGGATACCTAACCACAAGAACCACTGGTCTCCTTGTATGTCTTTCATGTACATGGTTCATTCAACCATTCTTCATACTTGTACCTGTACTTGTAATTCCCCCCTACATCATCATCGTTCTGGGTTTTCTTGGATTGTTTGTAACCGTGCTTTGGGTTTTCTTGGCGACTTAACTTTGGGTTTGCGACTTATCCTCAACCGTGCTTTGGTTTTTCTCACGTGACCCTTAACCATTCTTTGGGTTTTATTGGCTGACCCTCAACCATGCTTTGGTTTTTGTCAGCTGACCCTCAACCATGCTTTGAGTTTTGTTGGTTAAACCTCAACCTTGCTTGCGATGCTTTTGCGACAAAATTCTATAGGAATCACTGTCCACTTCCCTCTCACAAGTGATTTCTGGCGCACCACAAACCTACACTACAAAGTGGTTTCTTGAGGTACACATCATCATTTGACTCAAGTACAGTTACAAACTCCATTTATGGAGATGCTAGGTGCATACAAATGGATATACTAGGTACATACATTATTTAGGACCACTACATCAACTTAAAACATAACATATAGACGTGCTCACAAACACGTGTGACACACTTTACATAATGGTCATGAGTCTGCCTTATTGAACACATAAACCTTTACGTTGTTTTCCCACTTTTGCTGTTGATCCAACGAATATCTGTCGTTGATACCAAATTAATATATCAGAAGAAACATATGGTCTTCCTCCGCTGTCACTCACATACTAGGCATCATTGTCTTCATCTTCGACATCTTGATTTAATAATTGACTTGGATCTCTTTGCCTCCCCTATCATTTGTTAGAGTTGTGAATTCTAACCAACTATACCTATATTGAGTTAGCTAGGCTCAATAAAGCTTAATTCATTCTTCCAAGATTCCAAAGACATACAAAATTGTAAGTTCTCACCATCTTGCCCACATATAGTTGTAGCTACCAATTGGTTGTCCATCACCTTTCAAACTGCACATTATTTGTGTTTCGAATGCACCCACCCGAAATGACATCCTGGACACAATAACCTTTGTTGATGTATGTGAACAAATTTAAGACTAAGCAAGTTGCTTCATCTTTCATGGCTTCTGGTTGTGATCTTGCAAAGCTATCAGGGTGGAAATCATCCTTGTGATAAGAAGACGAGCTCAAATAGAAATAGAACTCTTAGACAATAAGTACCAGTTGTCATTCTCGCTAAAATTGAAAGTCTTAGTGCTTGGTTGCGACTGCTCCATAAACAACTTGATGCTATTTATAAAATCACCATACCAATGATGGAATTTAGGTAGGCATTGCTATCACTGAAGAAGGAAGCTCGAGGATGACAAATCTTGGCATTCATTTGAGGAGACATTGGTCATTTCAAGTGAGAAAATCTCTTCACAAACCGAAAAATGTGCTAGAGCAAGTAGATTAACAATAGAAATGCACCGTCAACTTTGCCCCACAAATTCCGTTGAGGCGTGATGCCAACAATGGTTGGAGTAGCTTCTCGAGATCCTCAAAGAACAATACAACCACATTTGTCACAAAATCCGGGTTGCTATTATTAAAAATAGCAACAAGAAATCCTAATTTAATTTGTCCTTAAATTAAATTAGGAATTAAATCGAAATTCTATTCTCATAGCAACTTGTAATAGTTAACGAAGTTAATTTGACTTAGGTGGCTTAGTAAATTCCAGTTGGAAGTCTATCTAGAGTCATGTAGAGTGATTCCTAAATTTTAGTGGTCTAGGTTGAGTTCTTTTGAGTTATAATTAATTAATTCAGTCTAATTGAGTTAAAGTCAGTTAAACTAGTTCAAACAGTTGGAGGAACTAGTAGGAGGTCTAGTAGGGGGGAGCAACTTCAGTGCAACTTCACTGCTCCACCAGATAACTGAAGATTCACTCATAAAAACTCATGCATGTCAGTTCAGAGGAAGACTCAGTTGAGATTAGAGTTCACCGACAGTGTACTATTAGTTGCATATTTTTCCGAGTTGTACAGATGGTGCATGTAATCAGTAGAAGGCCTATGATGGATTGCGGAGTTGGGGTGAGGGGTTTTCCCCATTAAATATGGGCTAATTCTCTCTGGAATTACGCAAAGAAGTAGGGGCTTGGCAGGCAACAAAATTGGCTAAGTGTTGGCTTGAGCTGGTTTGTGAAGCAGAGAGATAGATTGTACTTGTGCAGGAATTATTCGGGTTGAACAAGCATTGTATTTTCTTCTTAGATCATCTGGTTAATGCAATATAGATAGTCGGGGTTTTGAGCAGTTGCTTTCCTTAGAAAAATATGGTGTTATGTGCGATTGAAATTCTTTCTTTTTTTGTTTAGTGTTTTCATCGATCAATTTTTGTTTCCGCTGATGAGTAGAGTAGATTCAAGTCTTTTGTTCTAACATATTACATAAACAGTTGAATCTACAAGTAAAAATCTACATGGTATCGGAGCTAAATACATTATAGAAGAGGAGAATATGAGTTTGTTGTGTAGGTGAAATTGAATTTGCAGTTTCATACTTCAGAGTCAGCAAGATGTCATTCTACGGTTTGAGACTTGAGTATGCCCTGGAGGGCAGCACAAATTACATAGCTTGGAAGGACAACAAGATGGATACAGGGTTGGAAGACAACAGGCTGAAGGAATTCATAGATCATGATATTTTGAAGCCTCCAACATGTAATGCTAAAGATCTGGTTGAATGGAGAAAGTGTGTGGCAAAGGCGAGAAGGATTGTCCTAGAAGGAGTTCGAGATCATATTGTCTCGAATCTCCACAAGGAAACTGCATTTGCAATGTGGAAGGCATTGACGAATCCATTTCAAAATAGTAGTGACCACAGGAAGCTTGCACTAAAGGACAAGCTCAAAAAGATCAAGATGGAGAAGGGTGACTCAATTCCGAAGTACTTGACCAAGTTCACCCAATGTTGGGATGAGCTTGGAATTGTCGAGATTACTGTTGCCAAAGAGGATCTGGTGAGTCTAGCACTTCTAGGACTTCCCAAGAACTGGCATAGTTACCAAGACTCAGTTAATGGGAGGGAGAAGCTACCAGAGTGGGAGCGATTGTGGTTCGACTTGGTGCAGGAAGAAATTTAGTAGAACACCAAAGACGAATCCTCATCAAAGCATGATGATGAGGAGAATTGTGCCTTAGTTGATAAGGCAAAGAAAGGGAAGGGGAAGTCATCCCATTCCAAATTAGATTCTTGTCAGGGTGACAAGAAGGACATGTTGAAAATCAAGTGTTTTCACTGTCATGAGTTGGGACACTTTGCCACAAAGTCTCTGCACAAGAAGGCTGGTAAGAATCCTTTAGGAGGAGCGGCAGGTGAAGCTCTTGCTTCAAGTTTGAAATAGATTTTACCCTAATTGCTTGTATGGTGTCATTGATGATGGGTAGTGTGTGATCCCTGGACAGTGGAGCTTCATTCCATATGACCGGTAACAAAGAGCTTTTAAGTAATTTGGAGGAGAAGGATCTCCAGATGCATATTGAGATGGGTGATGATGGGAGGTATAGCGCACTGGCATTGGTATAGTCACCTTTCAGAGGGAGTCTGGTTCTCCCCTCACTTTGCGAGATGTTATGTATGTTATGGGTTTGAAGAAGAACTTGGTTTCTGTTGCCATGTTGGAGGATAAAGACTATGATGTGAGATTTAGTAAGGAAAAGGTGTTCCTTTGTCACATAACCATAGGGCAAGTGAAGAGGATAGGGGTTCGAGTGAAGAACCTCTACAAATTGGAGGTAGAAGACTGCGCTGCTTTGAGCACTAAAGTAGAGAAGGTGCAGAGACATCGGTGAGTTGTGGCACAGGAGATTGGGTCACTTGCATCATGGCACTTTGAAAATCTTGTAGCAAATTTCTACAAGTCTTCCCAAGGTTACACTAGAGCAGAGAGACAGATGTAAAGGGTGTACATTGGGGAATTACACCAAATCTTCCTTTCATGATAAAGACTGTCGAGCACAAGCGATCCTTGATCGAGTTCACTCAGATGTGTGTGGACCATTCTCGATAGCATCCACGACCAAGCACATGTATTATGCAATATTTGTTGATGATTTTTCTCCTAAGTGTTGGATTTTCGTCATGCAGAAGAAAGATCGGATGTTTGCTAAGTTTTGTGAATTTAAAGCACTTGTCGAGAAAGATACTGGCAGGAAAGTTAAGTCTCTTAGAAGCGATAACAGTGGAGAGTATGTGTATAATGAGTTCAAAAACTTCTGTGCATCAAAAGGCATGCGACGGGGGTTGATAACACCTCATAGACCACAACAAAATGGGGTAGCTGAAAGGAAGAACAAAAGTATTGTGGGAGCAACATGGGCGATGTTGCATGATCAGGGACTAGCATTACACTTGTGGGCTAAAGCATGCAACACAACTGTTTATTTGCAGAACAAAAGCCCTCATTGAATTCTCGGGATGAGTACACCGTAAGAGACTTTTTTAGGGAAGAAACCAGATGTGGCACACTTTGAGTGCGATAGCATCTTAGAGTTAATTAGATTAGTTTCGAGGGTGATCAAGCCGGAAACCTGTAGGAGGTTTTAAATGCATCGAGAGTTTAATATACTTTATTCAACATGTGATTTGAAAGTGCGTGCACGGTGATTAACCGTTGATCTGCAACTAACAACATATCCACCCCTCGATCATGCTCTTCCATTAGAGAGATCACTACATTACCCTATAAAGGTCATTAAATCTTATTACTTGTAATTTTTTTTTTTTGGGGGGGGGGGGGGGGTGGTGGTTCCCCAACATTCGCTCCGTCTGGGGATGGCTTTCCCTCATGAGAAGCCAAGAACGTGGGCCAGCTGCCCTCTTCGGTTGGGTTGTGGAGTCATGGCTAAACGACGACAACGATCACTCAACTAGACCTCTCTGTACTGATACGACACTGGGGAAGATATATGAGATGTGATAAGTTAAAGGCAGACGTTAATGTAGAGGTGATAAGAGTTAATTAAAGGATAAACCACCACCATCGGAGTAAATGTAATTATTCGCCCAACTATCTGAGATTAGAAGAGCCGAGTGTGACGAGAAAGGACAAGAGCCATGTCTGGTGCTGGTAGCAGCCATTCGGGATGTCGGGAGAACTTACATACCAAAATGGACCGATTACTGCGCTTGCTAACCAACTTGGAAGAGTGCCTGATGTCAATTGAAGACCAACTGACCATGTTACTGAGGATTTTCCAGGGATTTGAAAGTATTCATCTGCGCAACTTGGCGGGTAGCACTCATCTTGCTAGTTCATCGAATCTGCAATATAATCCAGGTTTTAGACAACAAGTTTTAAAAGAGCAATTAGCTTAATTTTTGGTCGTTAAAGCTTGCTTAATTGCATACTTTTGTGTAATTCTACTTATGTGAATTGTAGAGCCTAACGACCTCTTTTGAACTCAACAAACTGGACATATGGTTATGCTTTTGTTTCAAATATTAAATTTATGGAATATAATGTTTTACTTTTAAGTTTTACGTAATTATACTTGACGCTTATTTTTTATTGACGAATTCATGATGAGTAACCGAGGAGAAAGATTCTGTGAATTTTGTTTCCGCTTTTAGTTTTATATATATCGTGAAAAGCATATATGGTGTATTTAGTCTTGCTCTTGAAAATATATAAATATATATATATTATTTTTTTAATCCATTAATTTTTTTAAATGCATGTTGATTGAACTAGAAATCTGTCGAGGGTTATCCGGTAGCTATTCACAAATCTGGCATTAAGCATTATACAATGAAATACAAAACTCATAACGGAATAGCAAAAATTAGGGGGAATCACCATCTCAACAAGATTTATAGTGTTTCAATGCAAGGAAAAATTGCCTGCGGATGATTGTCATATTGCAATTTCATAAATATCAGGATGAAAAACATTGAGGATAAAGGCTTTAGGGTATCCTTAAACGTTAGTTATCTTCGAACGTCGCTTTGTTGTCAGCGAGCGTCCATAGCCCCAATGGAGTCATTCACTTTCTTACTTACAGAATTTGCCTAAGCCTCTTATTAGTCCATACAATTACGGTTATGTCGTATTCTCAAGTAGTGGCTTTCATTAATTTGCCTTCACGATGTGGCGGGAAGAACTATACTGGAAATTTCCAGTGCCATTGATGTCGCTCCACTGCCAACGAGCGTTCATAGCCCGACAGAGTCATCAACGTACTCTGTGAAACCGAAATGTAAGGGGATGGGTAGATTATGCATCGGAATTATCTGATACCACTGACCTTGCTCCGCTGCTAGCGAACGTAAATAGCCCTAGCGGAGGTTGTCAGCATACCCCATCCTAAGGAGGTAGGTTAAAAGATGAGCAAGACAGATGGTGAAGAAACCTTTTTGTAAACAAGGGGAATATTTCAACTTTGTTTCATTGCCCGAGTTAAAAATAATTGTAATCATGAGTAGACCTTGCAGGACTTATAAAAATGCATAGGTTAATGATTATCTTGAGAGATGGAAGCGGGACAATATGGAGAATAGTGAAATAGCTTTGCATATGAATTGTATAACATTCGGGCTAACTTGACTTGGGAATAGCTCGAGTTACGAAGACAATCATAATGTTTTAGCTCAGCACTTGAAAAGAATTTATCTATAATGAGAAAAGAGCTGTTTTTTTTGCATACCATAATAATTTTTAATAAGAAGTGAATTTCTGGGATTTCATGATATAAATTTGTCTTTTAATTTGGGGTACCAAATTATCAATCATCCATTAATCTTCGATAATTTCGTTATCAAATTTTTAATTTATATTTTGTTTTAATTATTATATATATATATAATTTTATTTTTCTAAATAATGAAAATCAATAGGTGATATAATGTTTGAGGTATTGGCCGTTAATAGCACGACCGACCTCCTCTCCTTCGAAGTTTTTTAAAGAAAAATAACTTTCACATGCCACCTTACTGATAATGAAAGGCCCTAGTCATAGATTGCCAAATTTTCCATGTTTGCTCGACTTTTCGCTTTTCTTATCCATTTTAGGACCCAATCCCCAGGGAGAAAAGTTTTATTCCTAGCTCGCTTGTCAAACTCTTTTTTAACTTCAGCTTGATGTTGGTTGATCCTTTGGATAACCAACTCTCTTTCTTTGTTATGAATATAATCCATAACAAGTAAATAAATAAAATAAATGTAAATATTAAATAATCAGATATTGGTTATGTTAAATAGTCATTAAGTTAAGTGAAAAGGCATGTCTAAAAGACATGCCCAGTCACGAAAGGATATGTGGGTGCTCATTGTAACATTTGATGATCACTTATACATTTATATATATAATAAATTATTATTACAAATACCTCTTGTGTATTTTTTACATTAAGTCAACAAGCTATCGGATTTTATGCTTCATTCTTGTTGAAGCTGGATCATTTGATTGATCCGTCTCTGGAGGTCGTTGGGATCCTCATTTAAAACCTATAGATTTTTCATGACCTTTCTGCCTTAGTATAAAGGAAACACGACATCTAAATCGTAAACCAACTGGAATAGTGAGGTACCAATTGATTTTTTGGTGCTTATTCGATCTGCCCAAAAAATATATTTGTGATCTACATGCCAGTTTCATTTCTTAGAGTGTAACGACTTTTTAAGAATCTTTACGATATTTTTGTTAGTTGATTCAGCAAGCCCATTGCCTTGCGGGTATTAAGCTGTCAAATGTCCTAGCTTTACTTCGAAATTGTCGTAGAAATTTCGAAAAGTCATAGAAATTTCGAAAAGCAACAGAACAAAAAGGCTTAGCGTTATTCACTACAATCTTTTTGGGGTCGCTGAAGCAAGAGAAAATATTTTTAGTCAAAAATCCCATTACAGCCTGATCATTGATTTTCTTAAAGGTGCAGCCTCCACCCACTTGGTAAAATAGTCAGTGGCAGTGATAATCCAGCGGTGTTGACCACTGGATGGGGGATGAATCTCTCCAATAAAATCTAGCCTCCATTGCTAAAAAGGTGCCTCAGCTATTATAGGTTTGAGGGGTAGAGTAGCCAGGTTTTGCTTCCTAGCAAAAATCTGGCACTGGTGGTAGGGCCTTACCTTTTTGTTAACATCACTAAAAGGGGTTGGCCAATAAAGGGCACTTCTCAAAATCTTGTGGGCCGTAGCCCGCCAGGCATAGTGGCCACCACATATGCCATTGTGGTGAAGGGTAATCAGATAATCTACTTGCGAGTGGAGGACACAATTTAAAAGAACACCTACTGGATTCTTCCAGTACAAAATTCCATTTATAATACAATAATTAATTGCTTTTAACTTAATAGAGCGTTTAGCGGATTTGCTCAAGGAGCTCAACAACTTCATCGTTTGGAGGTAACTAATGATGTCCCTATACCATTCCGTCGATAGAAAATCAAGGTCAATGGTAGCGGGATCCGAGGAAGGTAGCAACAACCTTGACTGCTTATCCTGTTGACCTCCATCTTCTGCTACTGAGCTTTCAACTTTCAAGAGCAAGTAAATTGATGCCAAGTGCATCAAAATTAGCTTTGGTTAATAGTTTAGCTAACCCTTGCCCATTAATGATTTTAATTGGTTTCAGCTCTAAATCATACTCTTATGTCTTGGCAATCCACATTCCCCTTCATCCCTTTGTATCGTGTTGGAGGAGTATATCTCTCACAGCAGGGTGAGGTATATATACTATTGACTTTGCAAGTAAAATATACTCCCTAAAGGCTTTAAGCGTTTTAACCAGAGCATACGCCTGCTTATCTATTATATTATATTTTAATTCAGCGTTTTGAAGCGATTTGCTAAAAAGGGCGATGGGTTGCTCATACCCGTCTTGGTTTTTCTGCAATAATACTGCAACAATGGTATGTTCAGAAGCGAAAGGGAAAATGATAAATTTTTTAGTATAATCTAGACTAATTAGAAGAAGGGCTTCCATTATGGCTTGCTTAATTCGTTCGAAGGAATATCTGGACTATTCGTCCCATGTAACCTCGTTTCACTTTTTAAGCATGAGATTAATATTCTTAACTATTTCAGCGAAATTAAGGATAAATCTTCGTCAGAAATTTATTTTTCCTAAGAAGGCCTATACTTCCTTCTTAGTACGTGAAAGGGAGATAGTTTGGATTGCCTGTACTCTTTCAGAATCAATCCTCACACCATGCTAGGATACTATGTGCCCCAACAAATTCCCTTCAGTCATCGCGAAGAAGGATTTTTTGGATTCAACTGAAGGCCAAACCGCCGACATTTCTGGAAAATAACTTCCAAATGCTTGAGATGATGTTCATTACTTGTAGAAAAAATGGTCATGTCATCTAAATAGATGACCATAAATCTATCTTTTTCATTCGCGAAGGAAAAGTTCATGGCCCTTTGAAAAGTGGCCTCGCCATTCATCAGGCTGAAAGGCATTTTCTGGTACATGAATGTACCCCATGGAGTAGTAAAGGCGGTTTTGTACATATCATCCTTATGGACGACTATCTGGTTGTAATTGGAGAACCTGTCCATCATGGAGATACGAGATGCACTGACTACTTGCTACAGGATGGTATCCATCTTGGGAAGGGGGTAATTGTCCTTCAAGGATGTCCTATTTAGATTTCTAAAGTCCACGCATAGCGGAATTTCTCCATTTTTCTTTCTGACGAGCACTAAATTAGCCATCCAAGTAGAGTAGTGGAGGGGAACGATTATTTTCGCATCTAGGAGCTTTTTAATCTCTTTCTCAATAGAGGGAAGCAAGAGAGGGTTAATTTGTTTGAGCTTTTGCTTAAAAGGCTTGGATCCCTCCTTTAAAGAGATGCGATGCTCTATGATAGTTGTAATCCTTGAGGTCATTATACGACCAAGCAAAAACGTCAGTATACTTGGAGAGGAGTTGGACATATTGATCCTTTGTATATTGTGAAAGGGGGTTGGACAAATTAATTAACTTCTGTTCAGAAGTAGTAGAAATGTCAGCTATTTCCACCTCAACATTGGGAGGTTTAAGGGTTGGAGTGGCGGCAACGTCATTGTGATAAAAAATCTTTTCCAGGGGGATTAATCCTCTAGGAATATGATTATTTTTCAATTGGATTACACCATGTTCGCCACTTTTTGGCTTAAAAGGAGGAACACTTGTTTGTGCCACATCGACATCCTCGTCTTCGTCAATAAATTGGTTTGAGTATTCTCCAACCAATTGGATGAACCTCTTAATCTCTTGCTCATCTTCAAATCCCAGCCAATGCCTCTATAGAGAACCTTTATTTCGAACTTGATTTTGAGTCTAGTAGGAGGAGCAAAAGTGGCTGCTGTGACAGCCAAAGCATCAACGAACTGGTTCTGTTCATGGGGAATAGTTGTGAAATTAATAGCTGAGAAATAGTTGTCAATCACATCCCAAACTTGGTTTCTATAAGCACGCAAACGAGGAGTCGCCATATATGGATAAATTCTTAATATTTAGTTTGTGTGCGGTTTCTAACCCAAGGAGGAGTGCTTTGTACTCGACGATATTATTTGTCGTTTCAAAGTTTAATTTAAAGGAAAATGAGGAGTTTTTTTGAGGAGGAGGAATTAAAACAATACTTGCTTCACATCCGGATCTGGAGGAAGCGCCATCAAAGTACATTTTCCATACTGTGTTGGTATCTAAAGGGAAAGTTTGGAGACTATCATTTTCAGTAAGGGAAGCATTTTCCTTATCTGAAAGGGAGAACACAAAATTTCCCATATTTTCTTCAATAGTGTAAGCCGAAGAATTTTTGGGATTATGCTCTGAGCTATAATAGTGTAAGCTAGTCTGGATTCTCTATAAAGGCGTCGAGTACCTCCTCTAGACACGGGGATGGTTGTGTATTAAAGGTCTAACTGAAGTGACCCGCCAAGCTTGGCACCTCAGCTCTTTGTTAGGGGGAACATCGACCACTACTACATCCATAACCAAACTTTTAACAGGGACCTGAACTAGAACAACTACTAGGTCTTTAATAACCCCTAAACATTTAATTCTACGAGAGTCGAAAGAGTAAAGTTCATGGTATTCTCGGGTTATGCTCAATTTGAGCTTTTCCATAATCTCTTTAGGCATGAGATTATGGGACGCTTCGGAGTCAAGCATACAGTTGTGAAAATTCCAATCACGAATCTTCAAACTGACATAGAAAGGAGGGACAATATTACCATTTTTGGGTTCAGCAGGTCCAAAGGAGATCTTAGGAGCATCGTCCTGTATGTTGATAACATCTGTGAATCCTATTTCTTGGGTAGACTCTTGTGACCCTTATAGGAAGGAAATGATTTCCTGTTTATACTTTGGAAGTTTCGCAACTTTTGCTAGTGGCATATTAATTCAGAGTTTATTCAGCTCATTTTGCAAGCTAAACTTGTTTGGCAGGGGAGAGTCTAAATCAGTAGGATTAGGTAGGAGTGGTGCAGGCTTTCCAGTGACATGCTGATTTTTAACAGGGGATTCTAGAGGAGGCTCTTGATTCTTCCTAGGCCTTAAATTATACTTCTGTTGAAACTGGGCTTCCAGCTATTCTGCGAATTTTTGTAATTGAGGGTCCCAAACTCTTGCTTCAAATATTCGTGGGAAACCAGAGAAGGTATATCAAAAGAATTTATTGAATCGACATTTGGATAATCACCTTCATCTGGGTTTCTGAGCTTGCTAATAGTGTCATCATCGTATTCATCTACCAGTTTAGCATTATTCCTCAAAGGAGGTTGGAGAGATGGTTCATCAACTCTCTGCCCTCGTTGCAACAATTGCTGTTGCTGAGGACGATTAAAAGGGGGAGGATTCCTGGGAGGAAAATTCGGATTACGATTTTGCGGATTAGGGGGATGAGGGAGAGTTGGTCTCTTCACTAGTTCGAAATGCTATGTCTTATTTGTTAAGGACTTGATGAGTTTAGACATTTCCTCAATCTTCTGGTCTTGTGAAGAAGAGGAAGTAGGAAGTTGATGAGAAACATCAACGATTTTTTTCTTCCCATTAAACTTAATGTCCTGAGAAACCCTCTTTCCCATGTCAATGAGGTTTCCCTCGTCTTAGCTTGTGCATTAGCCAACGTCACGGGTTCTCTCTCTCATAGAGCATATGAAAGGTCATTGTCAAGGGAGGAAGTATAGGCCACAACAACATCTGTGTCAGAAGGCCGGACTGCAAGGGTCAAATGATTATAGCATTTAGTAAACCTTTTATTAGAGTCACTAACGGATTCGTCAGGCTTCAGCTTAAGTGCAGAGAATTTAGTGAGCCAAAGTTGATTGCTTTTCTTCACACCGTATTGTTGAGTGAATAACTCGATAAGTCTGTCCATAGTATTGATGGCGTTTGGAGCCAATGACCTAAACCATTTGCGGGGTTCTCCTTCGAGGCTCTGTACAAATAACCTCATACATATGTGATCGTATTCGGCTCCTATATTTTCACAGTAATCTTGGAACTTAATTACATGCTCCTCGACGGTCCGATCTCCTTCATTATCAAATTTAGGGAGATTTTTCTCGTATTTAGGAGGAAAATTGTGTAAGGGCCCCTGTATATCAAGGGGGTGTTATCGGGAATTTACCCACGCATTCATGGGTGGAGGGGTCGGAGGTGAAGGAGGAGAAGTGGGTGACGAGGAGGAAGATTGATAGGGAGATGTCAATGGATTATTAGGAGGAGTAGAGGGATGGAGGAAAGCTGAGGAAACCTGTGCTTGAGAATTAAAACCAGGTTGAGGTGTAGGATGCGACTGCTTGAGGGGTAGGCAATAATGGGTGTTTTTGTCTGAAATTATTAAGCCTTCTTCTCCTATTTGCTATAATTACAAGTACTTCCGAGTTTTCTAAAGGAGAAGAACTAACCTCTAAGGTAGACCTAGTTAACCTTCTAGGAGTATCTAGGTTTTAAAGAGGTAACTATATAAAATGAAAAAAGAAAAAATTTCTATAAATACAAAACTATTAAAAGTAGATAATGATTAAATTGATATAAAGAAATAGTACAATATGAACATACATAGTACCTGAGCCTCAATGGACGTGCACTTCCATAGCGAACTTCAGGGTCTGAGAGGTTGTCATCTTCCGGGAGCGTTAGGGTTTAGCTGAGCGCATTCGTCTTCCTGCGTTAAGACTTCCCAATTCTAGTGTAATTCCTGATGTGTTTGGGAAACCTGCGACAATTCGTTTAAACCGTCAAATGCACTATGTTGATTGACCAAACCAAATAAAATATTTGGCTGAACATGGTTAGAATTAGTCATCCACAGATTAAACTAACAACTCCCCAACAATGGTGCCAAAAGAATGTTGGTGCACAAATGGTTCCCACATATAAACAATTGAGCACACATTCACTGAGGACTATATGGTCCTCGTGCTCTAGGTGTAACTGCTGGTCCTCAACACAACACATGGGGTAACCTTGCAATCTATTTGTCAGATTTTCAATATGCAAATAATATAAGACCAGATATGAGTATTTAAGTCCTAGTAGGTGATAGTGGCATTCACAGGAGGAATAAATCATTTGACGATATATAACTTTGAAGTTAGATTCCCAACAAGCAAGATAACAATAATAAAATATGGCGATAATGAAAAAGAGAAGATTAGGGAAGAGAAAATATAAAGCAAGAGAAAAATAAAAACATCTATTTTAAAACAAGGTTGCACTTTGGTTATATGAAAACGTGTGTAGCAAGTACAGGCATGCTCATTCTATTCTCTGCTAAATAACAATTAATATTATATATCAGGATTGATACTCACGCAAGAATAGAACGAAGAGATTTTAGAGAACAACGTACACTATGAGAAAGGTGAGAAAATATCAGCATAACAACAAAACATCCAAAGTTGCAATCACTGTAAAGCATGAATTATAATAACAAAGACTGACATTCATTCGCAAATAACCCAAGATGACTCATTTTGTAATTGCGTTGATAATATTGATTTCAACACAAATAACTAAAGAATTAAAGCATAAAACGAGATCAAGCCTCAGATTTAATTGACTATAATTGCAATTCAGAATAACATACGAAACATAAACTAACAAAATGAAAATCGCTAGGAATAGTCTTCAAAATTAATAATGAAAGTTGTGTATCATGTACAAGCAATTTTCAATATCTGTAAAAGTCTCTTACACACTGTCAACCACACCCCCATAACGAGAAACATGGTTCTTAAATAGTGAATGTCATAGTAACTATTTAATATCTGCCTTCGACAATAGACATGGAAATAAAATAAGTAAAGTAAAATAAGACATGATAACGGAGTGATTTAAATGTGATGCCGCCCTTGTGGCTTTGATGACTTGGACTTTTTGGTAAGTCCGAGGAAGATAGTGCATGTGCTTCATGCACTTGGCCAGTTGGTGCTTGAGTGGTAATGAGAGGTATCTTGTTCCAATCTTCTGGTTGATTTATAACTGATTGCATGGGTGGGACTGATTCGGCTACTTGAGACAAAGAGGCAAGCTACTGCACTGTCATGTTGCGCCTGAAACGACTCTTCACCTTAATTAATTTGTCCCAATTAGCAACAGACATCCAGGGCACACTCTTGAATTTAGTAATTGCCACCACTAGTTGAGATCTAATTTGGTATTTAGTGGTAGGGAGGCTCTGTTTGATTTTGTTCACTCCTGCCAAGATAGTAAAATCTCTGTAGAGTGCATTGACAACAGTGGTAGAGGAAACTGACTCCTCTCCTAACATGGCCAAACAACCTAGGTCCTGCTCTGTTGTCTTCAATTGATCAGAGAATCTTTGCTAGGAGATTGTCCAGTTCCCTTCATTCCAGAACGAAGGCACTCCAAATCTTCCCAAATAATTCCACTCTTTTCTGAAATTGTTTATCTTCTTGATCACTTTAGTGAACTTGCATGGCCTGCATGGCAACTTGCTTCTCTTTTAACATATATAAAGAGAAAATATAGTCGTCCCTGGGTGGCATTTCGAGTTCTGTGAGCGCTGCTTCCTCCAAAGTGTTGACCAGATCAATAATACCATCGAGATCCTCCATCCTTTTCTCTAACACCTCAGCTATAGACCTTGCTTCTAAGCTGGCATTCTGTATAAGTCCTTTTCACATTGAGCAAGCATTTGCACGTATGCATCCACTGTAGTGATCTCTTGCCATACTTGTTTCCAGATTTCTTGCTTTGCTTCTATCAATGCTTTCTTCCCGGTGATTGTGACATGAGCGACTTCCTCGAGATTTTTTTATTTGATTGATTTTGTCTCTAAGTGTAGCCTGGATCTGCTCAATCTCTTGGTTCTTTCGCCCTCCGACTACCTCTGTCCCGTTCTCTGCTCTGGCAATTTCTTCTTTGGCCGTCTGCAACTCGTGTTCTAACTGAGTGATTTTAATATCTAATAATTTAGGATCTTTTGATTAAGTCCTTTGGGCGGAGTCAAGAGCTTTATTGATCGCAGCCTTATATTCTGCGAGGAGTTTCAAGTGTCGTTCTTTCTTCTCCTTTAATTCTGCTTTGACCGCTTGTAGCTGTTTGAAAGCCTTTTTACGTTCTTCTTCCTTAAGCCACATGGTAGTTTCTATTTCTCGATGACAACGCTCGACATCTTCTCTTCTTTCGAATGCTTGTATAAGAATGTGTGTATCGTGGTCTGGGATCTTCAAAACTCCTTGAAGAGCTTTTATTTGTTTATTCTTTTCTTCAAGTAACTTCTTCAGGGGGCCAATATCTTTAGGATGCCTTGACTGTCTAACGACGACCTCTTCTAGTTCTTTTATTCGACCGGTTTTAGTACGCAAGGCCATACATGTTGTATTTAACTATTCGGAAACCTTTTCCAGCATAGCTGCATCTTCCTGTTCCCTGCTGTAGAGTCGAGGAGTCTGCAAGCCAATATCTCACAGGCTTGTCGGTGTAGGCTAATCACATCCATGTCCGACACTTTGCCCAAGTTTATGGCCAGAGAAGATGTTCTAGATTCAACCACTTGTTGGTTTTCTCCTGTCTCAGGTTGCAACATCGTGAAGTTCAAGGTGTTTGTCTCGAAATCAACCATTGATATGAAATGAGGCTGACTCACAGAAAGCATCTCTTAGAGCGCTGAGGTGTTCGCTGATGGGGATTGTTTGGGAATTGTAGTCACGTCTTTGCCAGACATTGTTCCTTTCTTCTGTTTAGTAAATGCGTGTTGGATATCCAAGGCTTGAGCTCCAAAATCTTTCGGTTCTCTTTCCCTCAAGGTTTGTCTGATCTCCATGTCCAATTGCTCGATTTGCCGATCAAAATCATCTTGTTTCCGCATTGACCTCTTTTGGTTTGACACGCCAAATGAGCTTTAGTTGAGTTAATTCATCAACTTTTCGCTTGCTTAAGGGGGCTATAACATATGAAATTGAAGTTTCCGTTTCTGTTGTGGGTTCCTGAACCAGTGAATGGCCGGAATCAGTTTGTACGAACGTGTCAGTTATCCTAGTGGATGGTGCTGATTGTGAATCTTCTTCCGACAATATGGGTGAATTCACCATCTTCTCCAATTCAGGTGTATTTTCGTGCACATAAGCCGATAATCTGCCTGTTTTTTAAGTTGGGAAATAATACCAAGAGGATCATACTGCCAACAATTGTCTTGCGTAAAACCAAAAGAAGACATTTCTTTTTCCAAGGTATCAATTGGATTTTTATTTTTGGCAATTCGAGCTTATCCTCCTCAACCCATGTAATGAATTGGTTTTCTAAACCCCTGTTCGATATGTCTATTCCCTAAGTTGGGCTGCCTAGCATTTCTACAATAATGTTCTCATCAATCTTTAAAAACACAGAACGACTATGCTTAAAATATATTGCTTGTTGTTTTGGTTCACATGTTTCGGCTAATAATAATATGGAATCTGGGTCAAAATGGACTGGCGGAAGCACTGCATGCAGGATTTCGGTCTTGTTGACACCTAATCCTTGTGATTGGGTGAATTTATGTAAATAGACAAATAGGAAATATGAACAGTCATCGAGAGACGAACTGAACAGTCTCTCCCTCATGTATATAATGAAGACCTACTTGATGGAATAAAACAGTCGAATCATTTTTGCCTTATGGAGTTACTACCTGGCCTGACATGGTATCAGAGCCAGCTCCTTTTTTTTAGCTCCTATGTCCCTTGTAACTCCCTAGTCTGCTCTCCATATAGCTGAGTTGCTCCTCCATATAATTAGCTACTCCTGACATGGTAGTTGCCCCCTCCACTGTCGCTGCCAGGTCTAAACACTGCTTTAAACGTTTCATAAAAGGCGCTGTCCGTACTGTCCATACTGCCCCACTGTCCAGCGCTGTCCATACTGCCCCACTGTCCAACGCTGTCCATACTACCCCACTGTCCAGCGCTGTCCATACTATCCATGTGTGTTAATTTTTTTTTTGAAGGGCCTGCGATTCTACTCTCCGACGATTTTGTTTCTCCATTTGCCTTGTTGTGGTGGTCTGCACTGATTCGCATCGAGCATTTCAAAACCCATTCAGACCACAACTTTTCATTGCCTCTTAGTCCTATCTCCCAATTGCCTCATCAATTCTGATTTTTGACAACTCTACGCTGTAGAGAAAGTGCTGTTTTCTGTTGGGTATCTGTTAAATTTAGAATTTTGGAATAAACTGCGCATTCAGAGCAGAGTTCTGTGAAAAGATCAGATCAATGTTCTGTCAAGGAAGAAGCAATTGATGAATGCTTCCGCTGGCCCAAAAACATATGAAGCTCGGCCCCTTGCGTGACCGCCAAGGGCATTCGATCAGCGGCGACGACCCCTCATAATAGGCCGATATTGAAGAAATCGGTCACTGAAAGTGGCCTTCTGCCATGGTGATGAGCTAAGGTTAGAAGGGTGAAGATCACTTCTTGTTGGTAGCTGTATTTGGAGTCCTCTTTGAAATCCCTATGAAGTCTGATTTTACATCTTTGTATCTTAATTTAAGAAGTCCGAATTGTTTTTTGTATGCAAAACAAGTGATACAAGCCCTTTCTTGAAGTTTGAGTTCCGAAATTTGTATTGTCTTCATATGAGATACTGTGATACACTTGATTCTCATACACAATAACTAAGATCTAGGACTCTTCTGCTTCAAAATCCGAAGTTCATTCGAAAGGTATGATTAAAACATAAACGTGAGTCTCCCTTGAAAGTTGAGATATAATACAAGACTTAAGTTCTGGGGAAATCTGAGATGTATGATTTGATACAAACAAACGTGTGACAATGCGAGATATTGAACAGTAATTCAGTTACTCCTGGACTATGATGCAAGGTTCTTCTTGGTACGAATGTAATTCAATTACTCCTGGACTATGATGTGTCAGGTCTTTTAGTGGACACAGTGCTTTATGCTGTTGAGGGTATTTTTTGGACTTAGAATGCTGCCATTTTCTATATTTTAACGTTGTGCAGATGAATGTGAATTGACATTTGAGTTTGCTGTCCAGTCACATCATAACTATATTTTTTTTCCATTAAGAGTGAAAGTTTTGCAGCAGAAGTTTTTTTTGCTACAGTATGCATTCAATCATATCCATGGTGGGAATAGTTCTCATTGGCAAGGAGAACTATCCTGAATGGTTCCGGATGATAAAACACACCCTCATTTGCAATGAGTTGTGGAAAGGAGTGTGTGTCGGAGACGGAGACAATGAACCACTACAACCTACCTCAGACAAAGAGCTCGTCATTTGGGAAAACAAGAACAACAAAGCTTATGCATTAATCGCAACATCTGTAAATGAAGAGGTGAGTCGCCATATTTCGTCATATTCAACTGCCTTTGAAGCCTTACGAAAGCTGAAAGAACTCTATGACTCACATTCTGTACTTGAAGTTGTTCAACTCATGATTAAACTCTTCACTCTTGAACTGCAAAATAATGATCCTCTTGCTCTTGCATCTGAAGTAAAGTCTATAATGCATGATATTAAATCCACTAAGGTTGAATTGGATATTCCTCTTATCGCTTTTCTCAAGGCACTTTATGCTACTTACTCCAATTATCTTGAGTCATTTCAAGCAAATGGAAATCTCAAAGATATAACCTTTGACTCTCTTGTGAAAAAGTTTGTTGAAAGAGAGAAAGCTTTTGGAAAGAAGACAACCCATGAATCTTCTGAAGAGGCTGTGTGCCTTGCTCATAAAGAAAAGCATCCTACTTAAGATTCTTCAAGAGGAAGAGGTGGTCGAAGAGGAAGAGGAAGGGGAAGATATTTCAGAGGCAGGGGGGGCAAACATTCTCAAGGAGAAAAGGCAGATTTTCACTGCATTCACTGCAAAAGAAATGGATCACATGATGCTTATACATGCAAGCTACCATGGGACAAAATTGAGCAGAAAAGAAACCAACAAAAAGGTAAAACTGATGATACAGACAAAGGTAAAGTGTAGGTTTTAACCCCGTACAGAAATTACCTGCATACGAATTCTAAATCACAGGAAAAATAAAAATGTGAGAGCATAACACATAAAACACGTATACACAGAGATTTCCCACTCGATCCCAAAACCGGGACTACCAGCTTGATTTTT
>APFE031061584.1:183666-238331 GCA_000404065.3 Pinus taeda | reverse complement strand
TCTCAAAGATATAACCTTTGACTCTCTTGTGAAAAAGTTTGCTGAAAGAGAGAAAGCTTTTGGAAAGAAGACAACCCCTGAATCTTCTGAAGAGGCTGTGTACCTTGCTCATAAAGAAAAGCATCCTGCTCAAGATTCTTCAAGAGGAAGAGGAGGTCGAAGAGGAAGAGGAAGATATTTCAGAGGTGGGGGGGCAGACATTCTCAAGGAGAAAAGGCAGATTTGCACTGTATTCGTTGCAAAAGAAATGGATCACATGATGCCTCTACATGCAAGCTACCATGGGACAAAATTGAGTAGAAAAGAAACCAACAGAAAGTTAAAACTGATGATACAGACAAAGGTAAAGCACCTGAATCCGCTCACTATGTTGTGGCACAATGTAACATTGGAGTAAATGAAGATTTATTTAATGCTTCACTTGCTTCTTGGAAAAATGATTGGTTGCTTAATTCAGGAGCAACCTGCCACATGACTCATAGAAAAGATTTTTTTGAAGATTTCACTGACAATGTTGATGGAGCAGTATACTTTGCAGATCAATCAAAAATCAAGCCATCAGGGCTTGGCACAATCAGGGTTAAACTCCCTGGTCTTCCAGACTTTCTTTTGCATCATGTTCGATATCTCCCACAGCTCAAGAGAAACTTGCTGTCCTTGGTCCACATCCGCCAGCAAGGTAACTCCATTCATATGTTTGATGGCAAGCTTGAGGTGAGAAAATCATCTGATCACTCACTTGTCATGAGGGGAATAGAAGAAGAAAGACTTCTCAAACTGCAAGGAACATCTACTCATAAACAACATTTCTCATATATTACTCATCATGAAGAAGGTACACTTCCATCAAGTTTATTATGGCATGCTAGATTTGGACATTTAAATTATGACAGTCTCTGTTTATTGAAGAAAAATGGTGTGGCTGGTTTGCCTACAATTCCTAGAAAACTTAAGCAATTTGATGCTTGCATTCTAGGAAAGCATAGCAAACAGTCATTTCATGACTCACATTCAAGAGCACATAGGAAGCTTGAACTTATTCATTCAGATTTATGTGGTCCAATGCCTGTTCTTTCTGCAAATGGAAATAAATATATCATGACATTTATTGATGACTACACCAGAATGTGTTGGGTTTATTTATTGAAGAACAAATCTGATGCTTACCAAACATTCAAGAATTTTCATAATGGATTGAAAATGATGCACAATCTCATATTGGGTCTATTCGCACTGATAATGGAAAATAATACACATCAAATGAATTTCAAAACTATCTTCGCCAACATGGGATCAAACATCAAACAATTGTGCCTTATAATCCCCAACAGAATGGTGTAGCTGAAAGAATGAATAGAACAATCTTGAATATGGTACGATCCATGCTTTTCTTCAAAAATGTAAAGATAATGTTTGGGCTGATGTTGTTCTATGTGCTGCATATATAAAGAATAGATGTCCATCTAATGCTATAAGAAACAAGACTCCATATGAAATGTGGTATGGACATGTTCCTTCGGTAAAACATCTCAGGATCTTTGGTTCCACCTGTTATGCTTTGATACCAAAGGTACATAGAAACAAACTTGGTGCTAGAAGTCGTAAGTGTATCTTCCTGGGGTATTCAAACACCTCCAAAGCATACCGCCTCTATGATGAAGTAAATAAAAATTTGTTGTATCTAGAGATGAAATTTTTCTTGAATCATCCTAATCTGACAATGTTGTTGAGCGGCAACTTGATCGCTTGGATAGATTCGCAAAAGCAAAATCATTTCAAGAATTTGATAATCAGATTCCACATCTTGAAGGGGGGATTCCTATATTAGATCAACATGTGGAATCTTCTTCTGAAGATCACTCTCCCCCGCATGAAACTCCAACAACGGATGATGCTTTAAGTGATGTGATTGATAGAATTGGGAGACCCAATCTTGATTCAGTCCCAACTCAATCAACGGAGCAGCTTGGACCATCTGAGAAAGGTCGCCCAAAGTGGCTGACAAAGACACTTGAAAGTGTTCATCCTGATGAAGTTGGAAGGCAAGGAACCAGAAATTCAAACCGGCAAAATGGAGGTGATGTAGATGACTCTAATTCACCTATTGATATGGATGTTTCTTATGATTGTGAATTGAACTTGTCTACAGATTTTGAACCAACTTCCTTCAGAAGCTGCTTCTCATGATGAATGGAAAGAACCGATGCAAAAGGAGTATGATGCCCTCATAAAGAACGACACTTGGAAGCTGGTTGATCCTCCATTAGGAACCAAACCAATTGGCTGCAAGTGGGTCTACAAGAACAAGTATAAAGCTGATAGCTCACTTGACAAGCATAAAGCTAGGCTTGTGGCAAAAGGTTTTGCACAGAAGGAAGAGGTCGATTATGAGGAGACTTTTGCCCCCACAGCAAAATGGGCTACCATCCGGACACTCTTTGCACTAGCAGCTCAGAACGGTTTTTAAAGTCCATCAAATGGATGTAAAAACTGCTTTCTTGAATGGAGATCTAAAAGAGAATGTTTTTATGCCCCAGCCTGAAGGATTTGCTGTGAAAGGACATGAACATAAAGTATGCAAACTTGTGAATTTCTTGTATGGCCTCAAACAAGCACCGCGAGCCTGGTATGAAAAACTAATTGAGCATTTTCTGAAACTCAATTTCAAACATTTTGATCTTGATGATGCAACTTTATTTGTCAAGAAAGTTGGCAAGACAGTTGTATATCTTGTGGTATATGTAGATGATCTTTTGATGACAAGGAACAATGAAAGCTACATTGCATCCATAAAGAAGGAATTGGGGAAAAGTTTTGAAATGACTGATTTGGGCTATGTTCATTACTATCTTGGCATTGAAGTAACCCAATATCCAAAGTCCATATTTCTTTCTCAAAAGAAATACATTGGAGATCTGTTGAACAAGTTTGGCATGACAGAGTGCAATCCTCTTACTACTCCAATGGAACAAAACTTAAAGCTCACATCTATTGAAGGAAAATAATTTGAGGATGCAAGAAAGTATAGACAACTTGTAGGAAGTCTCAACTACCTAACTATTACCAGACTAGACATTTCGTTTGCTGTTGGAATCCTTTCCAGGTTTATGCAAAAGCCTTGTGAGGGACATTAGTCTGTTGCAAAAAGAGTTCTAAGGTACTTGAAGGGAACTCAAGACTTTGGAATCAAGTATACATAGGTGGACGACTTCAGTTTGATTTGATACTCTGATTCAGACTTCGATGGAGACAAAGAAACTGGGGTATCAACTTCAGGATATGCTATGAGTCTTGGATCAGGAGCTGTCTCTTGGAGATCACGCAAACAATCAGTTCCAGCAGATTCCACAACAGAAGCAGAATATGTGGCATCAGCGGAAGCAACAAAAGAAATTGTGTGGCTCAGGAAAATTCTTGAAGATTTGCAGGTAAAACAAGTACAATCAACTCCACTCATGATTGACAATACCTCTGCAATAAAGTTGGCCAAGAACCCAAAGTTCCATGATCGAACGAAGCACATCAATACTAAATATCCTCTGATTTGACATCATGTTGAGGCCAAAACAATCCATTTCTGTCATTATTCCACAAATGAGCAAATTGCAGACATTTTCACCAAAGCGCTTGGAAGAGAAAAGCTTGAACGATTCATAATGATGCTTGGCCTCACCAACATCCCTTCAGATTAAGGGGGGGAATGTTGACACCTAATCCTTGTGATTGGGTGAATTTATGTAAATAGATAAATAGGAAATATGAACAGTCATCGAGAGACGAACTAAACAGTGTCTCCCTTATGTATATAATGAAGACCTACCTGATGGAATAAAACAGTCGGATCATTTTTGCCTTATGGAGTTACTGCGAGGCCTGCCAGGTCTTAAGCAAGCAATGGTCATCAACTGATGTAGATGTTGAAGAGGAAAGAGTCCTCTATGAGGTAAGAATGTCGGTGAGGCACACCTTGGTGTCCTGCACTCCCGCCAACTCATTCACAAGGGGCTCCCTCCCTACTAGCTCGGCCATAACAACTCAACAAAGCAAGATTACAATTGTAGTTAAAGAGGGGAAGATAAATAACAACTTACAGGTGAATTAATTTGAATTCCAAAATGAGCGCATTAGTCTTGCAGTCTCGACGGAATCATGGCTGAGCTCGAGCAAACAACACGCAGAAAGCGAAAATAATGAGCAGAGTGGGAAAAGATGGCGGTGCTTATGCTTAATAGTGATTTAAGATGTGCATTAATGAAGCGGACTTGTGGAGAATTACCATAGGGCGGTCCACCAACCATGGTGGGCAAGACCCAACCATCACATGAAAGAAAATCATTAAACAATGCGCGAGTTGAGATGCGATGACCTTTGATCTTATAAAGATCAACGACGGTCGTGCTATCGGGTCTGCGGGAGTGTGCTAACGAGCGGACCACTCTATTTGTGATAAGGTCTGATAGTCGTTAGATGCGGGGGTAATTGATAATCTAGATACGTCGGGAAATAATGAAACGCTTATTTCGCATGCGCCTTTGAGTGAGATAGCATCTTAGAGTTAATTAGATTAGTTTCGAGGGTGATCGAGCTGGAAACTTGTAGGAGGTTTTAAATGCATCGAGAGTTTAATATACTTTATTCAACATGTGATTTGGAAGTGCGAGCGCGGTGATTAACTGTCGATCTGTGACTAACAACAGATACAACCCTCGATCATGCTCTTTCGTTAGAGAGATCGCTACATTACCCTATTACTTGTCATTAAATCTTATTACTTGTAATTTTTTTTGGGGGGGGGGGGATATTTTTCCCCAACACTGTGCCTGCTGTGGCTCTGTGTTGCTCAGTCTTTGGCGCTCCTAGCCACTGCAACTGTCAGTCCAACACTCCTCTACACCAATTGACACTCGTCCATCGTGCTACTACTGATTTAGGCTCTCGTAGCAAGGTACTGATCCAAGAGGTGGATTCCTCAAGGATTCTGCCCATCTGCAGTTCTTTTGAACTACAATTCTATATCACCCCACCTCTGGGCAATCTTGGCAAACTCCTCCTCCTCGATCTGTGCAGATGCTGTCTTTGGATCATGCTTCTCGTCCTTGTCCTTCTTCTTGAGAGGACACTGTGTAGTGTAGTGACCAAGTTCACCACACCAAATCCATTTGATCTTCGAAATATCTTTCTTCTTCTTTAGTTGCTCCTGCTACCCCTTAGATGTGAGGGCTACATTTTCATCCTCCTCCTTCGGCTTTGTCCCACTGTTGCTGCTACTACTGTCAAGTTTGCACTTGACTAAGTCTCTCCTCATCTCTTGTCTCCAAAGAGCGGCCCACATCCCTTCCCAATTTGGCAATCTTTCTCTGCCCAGGATGCTCTAGACAAACACTTGTCATTCTTCTGAGGTTGAATTTAGAGCCAGTCTCACCGTCTCGGTAGGCTGAGGTGTTGACCCCATAGTCGCCAATGAGTCTCAAATCTCTTGAAGTTTTGTAAGGTACGGATCAATGCGTTCCCTCCAAGTACATCTTCTGCTGCTTGGAAGATCCTTCGTATAGCGTGGCCAAAGCTTCCCACATTTGCCGAGCAGTGTCCTTGCCAGCAATGTGACACACTACATGATCCCTCACTCGTTGAGGATCATCCTCTTGGCCTTCACCATCTCGGCCTTGTACTTCTTGAGCGGATCTGGATCCGCAAGTACAAGTACCACGTTGTCGACGTAAGTTTTGAGATTGTGTTCATCCAGAAGGCATAAGATCCTTGGCTTCTAGATCACATAGTTGGATGATCCCTCCAACTAATCTTGATCTTGTAACCCATTTGCTGCCATCTCTGCCAACGAGTTGTCGAACTACCTCCTCTCTCCTCTACGCAACACTGCACTGGCCTACGTACTCCCTGTTGGAGTTAGTAGATCTGCGCCTCTCTGTTGCTGGTCAACACTTGAGAAATCAGACTTCTTGGCTTGAAGTCCTCTGAGGAAGAATTCCCTCAACAATGTCTCCCTTCTTCCTTCTGATGATTTTTTGCCCCAGCAACTGCTGCAAAAAAATGTGTCACACCAGAAACTGCCTCTTCGCTGAAGTTGTTGCGTAGCTACCTCTTACACTGGAAAAATTTGATCTGGAAGTCTTATCTCTCTGTTGACTCACTTAGAGAGAGACCTTCCTCGAAAATCTTTGCCCTCCTGGCTTAGACTACGCAATCCCTCTGGGGATTTGATTTGTTGCCTACGCAACACTTCAACCCTCCTCTTCAATGCTAGGTTCTTCTAGATCTGCTCTCTTGCTTCACCTGTAACTCTGATACCATGTGAAAGTTTGAATACTCGAATCACCATTGCAGCGACTGAGTAAACTCCTATTTGTTAATTACTGAACAAATTATTTCCTGCTTCCTACAACAAATATCGAAACTAATACACTGCAACCTTCACCAATTAAAAATCACACGCGGAAACAAGTAACTGAGCAAGAAAGAAATACACAACACATTACACAATTATTTTTGGACAAATGTCCCCAAAAAAACCCAATGCGGGAAAACAGGTGCAACAACTGAGGGTTTGTATTATTAAGCAGTAGTAATTCTGAGTACAATTCATTGGATGCTCAACTGGCTATCTGATACAAAGAAAAACTGGGAAAAACAAATTGTGAGATGATCTCATCTTGTCACCGGAAGAACCGGCTTTGATCTCGCTGGAAATGAGCCTCTGTGTCCCTTCTGCGTCTGCCTCCGTGCAGAACTGTGTCAAGCCCATATAGTCTCTGCGTCACCTCTGCTGGGACTGCGCTGCCCATCTTGTTGATCCTCTGTTAGTTGGAAACTTCAACTCTTAGCCTCCTGGTCTCACACCCCGACTCCTGACTTCTGAAACTCGATTCCCTTAGCAGGTGATCCAGGTGGCTCTAGAGACACAGAGGACAAAGAGGGCTCATGGAAGCTCGAAAATCAAAGTGATCAGAATGATTTCGAACCAGGACCAAAGCGACGATCTCGTCGTCCTGATCGCGGTGATGTGAACGGTTTGTCAAACAGAGTCCATATGCGAAAGTTAGGAGCAGTCAAAGTTTGGTTGACTTTGGTGACTGGGCAGGGTTAAGGAGGCCACAATTTGGACAAAACCCGACCATCGGATTCTGGCCAACCTGGGCCAGATTCTGGGCAAATTTGTGGTCTGGTTAATTTGCCTCCTTTGGTCCTTCAAAATTAAAAAAATGACTATGTTCATTTTAAAAGATTAAAATATATATATATAAGGGGTGGCGGGCCACCACCCTTGCCATTACATAACAAATTAAAAAAAAAAAAAAAACAGAACTGACAGGCCGTGACCCCGACGGTCTACCCTCCTCCAACCTCCCATATATATACACCATATATATCATAAGGGCAGTGGGCGGGCCACCTCTGGTGGACCCGGCCCACGCCCACCAAATGGAACCACATGTAAGCCGTGGGCGGTAGGGTTCAAACCTGCCCGGTTGGAATGGCTGGCCCACTACTCGGGCGGCCACATAATAAATGAACCCAACAAACATAACAACGTATCGCCATATACATACGCACCAACCCATAACTACGTTGCAACGACCACCGAAAACATACGGTCAACAAATGTGCGCCATCACGGGAGTTATGGGGGCGGGCTGCCCAATGCGGACCTGACCCCCATTCAAACACATTTTTGGGTTTAAAAAAAAACGAACATAATATATGGTAAAATGAGAGGTGCGAGGATTGACCTTCCGACCCCTCCTCCACTATTTTCGACCTTGTGCCAATCCATCCCCAGTGAAGTTCTTGTTTACTCTGCCGATGAAATGACATATAAACTTCATTTCGCACAATGTGCCTAGGCAAATGGAGGAACTAGGATCGGGCATGGAAAATGAGACAAAATATTTTTTATTAATTTTTAATGCAGGTGGAACCATGACTGAGCGAAATTTCCAGGATGGTGAAATTTTTGCAGTGTCCAAATTGGACAAACTTTATGTCGATCTTACACCTCTCAACAATGCGAACCCGATGGCACAGTCAGTTTCTTGATCTGAGCAGCCGATTTGCAGAGGACCCAAAGGAGGGGATCTTCGAGGAATCTAAGGGGGAATCTAAAAGATTCCTTAAGCCCCAGATTTCTACATTCTTAGAATTCAGAAATTTGACTGTCGATTTTGCACTATTCGAGGCCACAAATTTAATGGTGCGTTCATATTTTCCATTTTCTCATTCTATTCTTCGTCCACTTTTCTAAGTGGAGTGCAGGGGTCAGCGTTCATGTGCGAGCAACCATTTTCATGCGATTCGATGTCGTGAGATCGATGGTCCGAACAACTTCTGCAGTTTGACATCTGCTTCTTTAGATGGCGCCCCTGGATGTGAGTATATGCAATGTGTTCATGTACTTCTTTGCTATGCATTGTGCTGCACATATCCCTGTTTGATGTTTGATGTGGGGTCTTGTTTCTTACTTGTTTTCATGATTCCTGCTTGATGTGATGCAGAATCATTTGTGGGATGTACTTGTTGTCATGATTCGTCATGTTTTGTTTGAGTTCCCTTTGTTGTATGTTGATGGGACACTCATGTGTCGCCATGCATGTTTGCATTGAGATCCCTTTTATGCCATGTTGGCGAGATTCTCATCATCATCATGCATGAGTTTGTGTCATACTGATAGGAGTCCTTTTTGATTGAGAGTTCTTGTAGCAGAACATCTCTTGGAGCCACTCCTGTGTGAGGGCATTTTCCTTGTATGATAGCGACATCACCTCTTATGTACATCACCACTATTGATAACACTTAATGCAGCGGCCTACACCATCTTGACACTTGGGCTCGAAGACGTAGTCCCTCCTAGACGAACTCCGTGATCAACGTCTTATGTTTTCATGTGCTGATGATTGTCATGTTCTTCTTTAAATGTGCAGATGTATTCATTCATGTTCTTTTAAAAATACAATTTAAGACATCACAAAAATAAAAGGTCTTGGAAGGCTCCTTTGTCACACCGGGACCTGGATCAAGTGGTATCAGAGCGGTCTTTGTGTTGATGTGAATTGCAAGCGTGAACAATGGAACGTGCAACGACAAAGGATGAAAAAGCGATGTACGAGACCATGCTCAAAATTTCCAAAAGGGTGGAAATAATGTATGAAACTCCACAGAAAGAGACAAAAGAAAAGGAGCGATTGCAGCTTCAGTTGCAAGCCACGGAAAAGGTCGTGGAAGCACTGAAGCACAACAAACATAATCTTCAAACATAGAATGCTGAATTGAAGATGCATCTACATGAAGAGAAAGAGGAGAAACATAGTTTGCTACAACAACTGCAAGCAAAGGACAAGGCCTTGGAAAAGCTGCAGCGTGACCCATGTGAGGTAAAAAGTAGTTCTTTGAATTCATGTATGTGTCTTGATGATGGTTTCGCTGTTTATGAAAATCATACCATAGGAATTGGCTCCAAACTGTTGAAGAGAATGGGGTATGAAGGAAAAGGCTTGGGCGTTAATGGCCAAGGCATTGTCAACCCCATCAAAGTAGAAGAATTACCTCGTCAGGCAAGACTTGGGTATGTTCGAAAGGAAGTTGGGTATGCGCTGAGACAGCTAGCGAACCACCAACAACAGATGAAGAGAAGCCCTCATCAGTTCTTTCCAAATTGACAAAGGAGGTAAAAGATGTTGATTTCCTTTCAGTTTCGTCTTCACATAGTATGATTTTTGTTGGAGATTTGGAGATGCCAATAACAGGGACAAACATGAGGCTCCTTACAAGGACGAGGCACGAGGAGGAAGAAGAACTTGGTGTTAATAACCAAGGCATAACTCAACCTTTGGAGGTTGTGCATAAACATCGATTTGCAGGCTTGGGATACACCGGGGGAGAATGCTCGAAGGTTTTAGATTCTTCCAAGACATTGTCGAAATTGTCAAGGAAAGAGAATGATGGGAACACATCCCCATCATCCCATGGCAGTTTCCATTGCAAGGGAGAGCTAAGGCAAGCTCTCATCGCCATACTTACACCAGAGACGACAAGGGAAGGTATAACCAGTTTCGATATTTGAATGTTCATTTCAATTATAATCATGTTATTAATGATGAACGTAAAATGTGGCATCGAAATTCATGTACCTTTTGTGGATTACATAACCATACATTTTCTAAGTGTTGGAAAAGAATAGCAACACAAACAAAGAAGAGGCGTGAAAGACCCTCTCAACAACAGTTAAAGAAACATGTTAAACAGATTTGGAGGAAGAAGACCTATTGCGGTCATTGCGACAGAAGTGGCCATAAAAGAGCCACATGTTGGAGGCTCCATCCAGAGCAGCGCCTTAAAGACGAAGCGTCGGTGCATGAACCAGGTGAAACAATTCTTCACAAACAAAACCACCACAGGGGGATGACCCATTCACAACAATAAGTGAAAAATGGTTTCTAGATATGTTAGCATCTCATGGTTGTGTTTTTGTAAATCATTTGTTGCATTTTAAAATGTAAAAGTGATGATGTGTTTTCCATCACTTGTTCAGCAATAATGATGTCTGGTATTATTTTGAGTTGCATGATAAACTGTGAAGGTGATGTCGTGTTTCCATCACTTGTCAAAGCAAATAGTGCTTGACCTTATCTTTGTAAATCATGTGTTGCCGATGATGTGTTTTCCATCACTTGTTGGAGCAACAATGATATGTTGGCCTTGTTTTTGTAGCTGGGGTATTGCGTCCATCTTGTTGTAAACTTGACCACTGAGTATTTGTTATAAACTCGTGGCAAGTGTGGACGCTTGGGTCATTAGTTGGTCATGAAAGTCAAACATGTAATTTGCGAAACAAAGTACTACAAGTTGTAAAAGTAGCAGGTGTCGGCTCATTGCTTAAGGCTTCGAAGAACAAAGGTGAAGGAGATGGAAGCGAGGCCTTTCAGGATGCTTGTGATGCAGACAAGGTACATAAAAGCTACAGATTGTTTTTCATGTTTTTGGAGGACCAAAAGCTCCTAAGCGGGGAGGATTGATCCAGGTGGCTCTGGAGACACACAGGACAAATAAGGCTCATGGAAACTTGAAAATCAAAGTGATCAGAATGATTTCGAACCAGGACCAGAGCGAAGATCTCGTCGTCCTGATCATGTTGATGTGAACAGTTCATCAAACCGAGTCTGTATGTGAAAGTTAGGAGTAGTCAAAGTTTGGTTGACTTTGGTGACTGGGCAGGGTTAAGGAGGCCACAATTTGGACGAAACCCGACCACCGGATTTCAGCCAACTTGGGCCAGATTCCGGGCATATTTGTGGCCTGGTTTATTTGCCTCCTTCGGTCCTTTTTCAAATTTTAAAAAATGACTATGTTCATTTTAAAAGATTAAAAAAATATATATATTAGGGGTGGCGGGCCGCCACCCTTGCCACCCACCAAACTCATTACATAGAAGAAAAAAAAACAGAAGCGACAGGCCGTGACCCCTGCTGGTCTACCCTCCTCCAACCTCTCATATATATACACCATATATATTATAAGGGCAGTGGGCGGGTCACCTCCGGTGGACTCGGCCCAGGCCCCACCAAATGGAACCACGTGTAAGCCGTGGGCAGTAGGGGTTCGAACCTGCCCTGCTGGAATGGCTGGCCCACCACTCGGGCGCCCACACAATAAATGAACCCAACAAACATAACAATGTACCGCCATATACATACGCGCCAACCCATAATTGCATTGCAATGACCATCGAAAACATATGGTCAACAAATGAGCGCCATCACGGGAGTTATGGGGGCGGCCCACCCAATGTGGACCTGAGCCCCCATTCAAACACATTTTTGGGTTTAAAAAAAAACGAATATAATATGGTAAAATGAGAGGGGCGGGGATTGACCTCCCGACCCCTCCTCCACTATTTTCGACCTTATGCTAATCCATCCACAACGAAGTTCTTGTTTATTGTCGATGAAATGACATATAAACCTCATTTCACACAGTGCGCCCAGGGAGATGGAGGAAACAAGAGCAGGCACGAAAAATGAGGCAAAATATTTTTTATTAATTTTTAATGTAGGTGGAATCATGATTGAGCGAAATTTCCAGGAGGGTGAAATTTTTGCAGTGTCCAAATTGGACAAAATTTATGTCGATATTACACCTCTTAGCGACATGTGTAGTCAGTTTCTTGATCTGAGCAGCGGATTTGTAGAGGACCTGGAGGAGGGAATCTTTGAGGAATCTAGGGAGAATCTAAAAGATTCCTTAAGCCCCAGATTTCCACTTTCTTAGAATTTATAATTTTGACAGTCGATTTTGCACTATTCGACGCCACAAATCTGATGGTGCGTTCAGATTTTTAATCTACTCATTCTATTCTTCGTCCACTTTTCTAGATAGAGTGCAAGCGTCAACATTCATGTGCGGGCAACCATTTTCATGCGATTCGATGTTGTGAGATCGATGGTCCGAACAACTTCTGCAGTTTGACATCCGCTTCTTCAGATGGCCCCTGGAAATGAGGTATATGCAGTGTGTTCATGTACTTCTTTGCTATGATTGTGCTGCTTAGATCCTTGTTTGATGTTTGATGTGGGGTCTTGTTTCTTACTTGTTTTCATGGTTCCTGCTTGATGTGATGCAAAATCATTTGTGGGATGTACTTGTTGTCATGATTCGTCATGTTTTGTTTGAGGTCCCTTTGTTGTATGTTGATGGGACACTCATGTGTCGCCATGCATGTTTGCATTGAGATCCCTTTTATGCCATGTTGGCGGGATGCTCATCATCATCATGCATGAGTTTGTGTCATACTGATAGGAGTCCTTTTGATTGAGAGTTCCTGTAGCGGAACATCTCTTGGGGCCACTCCTGCGTGAGGGCATTTTCCTTGTATGATAGTGACATCACCTCTTATGTACATCACCACTATTGACAACACTTAATGCAGTGGCCTACACCATCTTGACACCGGGGCCCGGAGACCTAGTCCCTCCTGGACGAACTCCGTTATCAACGTCTTATGTTTTCATATGCTGATGATTGTCATGTTCTTCTTCTTTACAACATGTAGATTTACAATTTAACACATCACGAAAGTAAAAGGTCTTGGAAGGGTCTTTTGTCACACCCGGACCTGGATCAACATGAATTTGATTTCCCTCTCAGTCTCTGTGATGCCACAAGGTAGCTCTGCGTGGCCCAACATCAACCTCTCTGGATGTCGTTCTGCCCTCTCTACCTTGTACTCTCTGGCCCAAGAAAATCTTCCCTACGGATACTATCCCTGCCCCTCACTACAAAGGATCACTTCAAATTCCTCTTCCTACAACTGCCGTGGTTTAGAAATTCGATCTTTTGATCTCTACTCGATGTGTCTTCCGAATGCCCATCAAGCCTCCTTTTATAATCCTTCTGTTGAGAACCAACGACCCAGATTAGATCCTAATCAATGGCTCAGATCATTTTGGTTTGATCCTCATCTTCTTCTAGAAGTTTCACGCACAGTTAGATTAATACCCTTCAATTATTTTAATTTCCTAAGTTTAGACTTAGGCACCCATTAAAAATAACTATTTATTTTAATAAAACCTTCTCCAGGTGGAATTTCCCCAAACGATTTCTGGGTATTGTGGAATACATGTGTCCTAGCCTCACAAATTTTGAGGCTTAGAGCACATCCGATGCTACCATAAATCAACACTAACATGCACCTCATTGTCAATCGTTAACAAGTTGAGTGCCTTCTTTATGTTGTCAATGCGTTGTCGTTGTGATACCCATGCTATAATGACGACATCGTAGAGCCAAAACTGCACCAACGTAGCCTCTTATCAATCCATGAGCTCGAGGTGCTCCTCGTACCAATGACAACACTCCGTCCATCCAACAACCATCCATCGAGCACGAACATCGTGTGTGGTCAGGTCTGCTAGAGGTCCCAGCTCGCTATGTGCTCATACTTGTTGTCTAGTACGACGAACCCCAACTGCTGGTAGTTTTGTGGGTCACACAGACTCGAACAGTACGCACCACGTTCCATCCACAATGACCCACTCTCCATGCGCTTCTAGATTCAATGGCTTTCATGTATGTTCGGGTGGCAGCACCATAACTGCTTGTGTCACCTTCGATCAGTTTTCTACAACAAATTTGGATGATTCTCCATTGCCTTGCCAACCGTGACGCCTTGGTCTGCTACTCTACAGCTGCCGCTTCACTGCTGCGGCCTGTGCTACCACCATTGTTGGCTTCTCTCTATCGCCATGCTTTGTCAGTCCTCACCTGCCAGCCACCTCTGTCTGTTATCGTGTGCTAGGTTGGTTCTTGGAGTGCGTGCTTCTGTGCCGCTGTTGTTTGGCAACTATTGGCCACTAGCCATCAAGCCACTTCCCTTGCTGTGCCTTCCTTTTCTGCAGCTGTGGCTCAATGTCTCTGATTTGAGGCCACAAATTTCCACTACCGGTGGTTTTTAGAGTTGTCGGCTCAACCTATTTCTGTTGGTGGGTGGTTGGCCGTTGGCTGAGTCTTTCTAGTGGCTAGTTGGCCACTCCTCCTCCTGATAGCCCTGTGAGACAACTCTGCCCCCTGTAGTTGATGCTGATGGCAGAGTGGTCTTTTAAATGACTTCAAAAAAATTGGTCTTCTTGTCGCCAAAAAAATCTCTTCAGCTCTCGATTTACCTTTAAAAATTCCGCCTTGCACGATTGTGGCCAAGCCCGACCCTGATGACACTGTATGAATCTGGCTTTTGTGATTCTGAGATCGATTTTCTTCAGAGTTCTAGCTTTGATACCATGTTAGTTTTCAGAAACCAACACTTTGCATTTAATTCCTAGCATAAAACTTACTGAATAAACACACAGCTAGGTTCCTAACAAATTCAACGGAAGCAATTTTAAACAACGATCTCAATCACATTGACACAAATAGATATTTTCTCAATCAAATCAGTTCATCATTAAAAATGATTTAGGACCTACTTGGGCTCCCATACTGGGATAATGGCCCAACCGAGAAAATACAAAATATAAGATAAACCTGGATTTGATCCAACATATGTGCCTTAGATCAGTGCTCGATCTTCTTTGAAGATTTGGATTGCCAGCCCCTTTGCACTCCCATGGACCCAACACTCTGGATTAGTGCAAAGAGGCTGGAAATCCAAGTTTAGGATTAGCCTTGCTTTTATAACTTACATTGAGCCAAAACCCTAATCCTAACCCTAATCTGAAAGTGATTGAAAACTGAGATTAGATCTCACCTCATTTGAGATCAATGGCTAAGATTAAAACTCACTAAAGTAAATTACATTACTTTCCTAAGTTTCTATCAGCTCAATAAGGCAACATATTAATATGTGTTTTTTCCTTAGACTTAGGCTAAGTTACTTTAGCAACTTGCTCACACTAGAGCAAGTGTTTTATGGAGAATGTAGACAACTTCTGCATGCTTAGACACAAGGCCTGTGCAGAAGTACCTGCCCGAGCTACAAGAATCAACACATCTTTGTCCTTTCCTTCAACCACTTTTCTCTCATCCTGTAAATATGATGGAGTTTGGAGTGAGATACAACATTGTCTTTGCGCTGGACTGCTAAAGTGTGCTCGTCTTCAATGTGTGCAAATACCCATATATTCTCCATGCGTTGTAGTCTGACATGTAGGGACAATTCTAAGGCACATGTCAGACACGTCAAATGCATGTCTGGGACATGTTCAGTATCTGACATGCAATATGTGGATGCACAAGCCCTGGGGGATTGTCCTGTTTCTCAGGTTTTGGTGATGTGAGGATATTTTGGTTCTATCTTCTTAGTGAGATGGATCAAATTTTCTAAGTTTGTTAGAGGGCATGAGGTCAGCTAGGGGAGAGGAACTAAGAGCTGGCCTGAAACACCAGAAAACTTTCTGTAAATCTTTTCTTGCCTGTTGCATTTTATGAGAGGCTTCTCTGCATTAGCATCACTCCAAGTTCTCCCGTCAGTGTAACTAGCTTTAACAATGTTAAAAAAATCTGATTCTCTAAAAGATCTGGTCTTTACAATCTGACCGAGTTTTAAATTTTTAAGTTACCATTCTTGATAGTTATGGCATTCAGATTCATCTCAATGGAGCATTCATATATAGCTATTGTGTTTCTTAATCTTACTGTAAAAGCTTGCTGCTTTGTCGTGAGAACTCTGATGATTGGTCTACTCCTGTTGAATGCTCTAAATTATCTGCAATGATAGAACAGTTATACAGCTAGACAGACAAAACATGGCGTGATTTCAACTTATAACTTTTTTAATAATGCATGATACTCAAAACTGGTTGTGGAGCCCTTTCAGGGTGATCATGTTAATTTTTATTTTCAGGACAAATTCTTGATGGCGTTTGTCTGTATTACTAAAAATAGTCAATTTTTTAAATATTTTTGGGCATACACATGTCTAATTTTTGTCATGCATTTTGCATGGAAAAGATAGTATTTATATTTTTGTTTAATTAAATCCTGCAGATTTAACTTCCAGTGCAGTGGCTGGCATGAACAAGGAAAGGAGGAAAATGGCTTCTAACGCAAAAAAGAACCCAGTTTGTTCCTCAAGAACAACAGAATTAGTTGATGTTTGGAATGGTCAACCCTTATCTGATAGAAAGATTCCAGATTTTCCACACACTTTCATCAATTTAGAAGAAAATGAAATTTCCGGTCCAGATGGCATAATCAGAAAGGGAGCGACAGTGACAGCTGCTCAGGATAGTGGAAGATCAAAAACTGATGTTGTGAATGATCAGAGAAAGGTTCCAGATTTTGCACACACTTTCATCAATTTAGAAGAAAATGAAATTTCCAGTCCAGATGGCATAATCCGAAAGGGAGCGACAGTGACAGCTGCTCAGGATAGTGGAAGATCAAAAACTGATGTTGTGAATGATCAGAGGATGTTTTCGTCGAGGACAACACATCCATCTGAGAATAAATTAACTCCTGAATTTATCAAAACACAAGAATGCCTTAGAAAAAGTATATTAGAATTGAATTCACGGGTTGAGGATCCATTGCCTGATGCATTGCGAGTTGCTGAAGGTCAGGTGTCCATGAAAGAAAGTGTTCCTTCTGCCGCTCCAGTAGATGGAAATGAACAATTAGAAAATTCAACAACTGAAGTTGACATAAATTTATTACAGAAGACTCACAATGATAAGGATAATCAGGCCCAGTGTTTGGAGGCAAGAGGGGTTGGACATCAAAATGGCAAAAGTCATAGTGAACGATTGAAATGTAGCTTAATGGATAGAAATCCAACTGCTCGGACATATGAGGTAAAATTTTCAATATCTCATATTTAAAATGCAGTTTTCTTACTGATATATTCCAATAAAATAATTTCAAGCACTGCTGTATTTCAATTCGCTACATTGAACTGAGGGAATACTTCAACAGGCATTCTTCAGGGAATTTTCATTTGATTTTCAAGGCGATTTCAAGAGTTGGGATTCTATATGCTGCATAATTGATCTTTCTTGAAAATGTATTGTCCTTCTAAACTGGTCTCTTTTGGAAATGTATTGTCCATATAATTGATCTTTTTTGGAAATGTATTTTTTTTGGTAAAACAAGATTGTTATGAATATTTTTGATATAAAGCAATAAAGGAACATGGTTTCCTCTGTATTTCTGGAATTGGGGAGTTCTGTCCACTTATTTTGGATACCCCAACTAGAAATGCCTTGCTTGCTTCACGAGGGAAATATTCAACATAGATATTTTTTATTAAATTATTTCTAACCCCAGCAACCTTGTTAAATTATTTCCTAGATGATCAGATCTACTGAAATAAAAAACATGGCTGAGATTTTCACACTTAATCATTACAGCGGAAGCAAAAAACCAATACACCAATCTCAAACACATGCACACATAGGATTTCTGCCTTTCAACTCTGCTGTTTCATCAATTAAATTCCACAACATACAAGGGAACCACTTTTGGGATAATGGCCCTTCGAGGAAAATTACCAATACAACAAGAACCTCAAATTAATCCAACTAATCATATCTTTGATCTGTCCTTCGATCCACTAGCTGATTTGGATCCTCCCCTTGCTGCCCCTTGCACTCTTACTCAAACCTTGCATGCTTTGATGAAAGCCCTTCTCCACCCATTCTCTAAGATCTCACTTTCGTTGTCTTGTGCTCAATATTTGTCTTCTCCCTTAGCCTAGCCTTGCTTTTATAAGTTTCAGTTATTAACTGAATCCACAACCCTAATCTCCTAAGTGATTGACAGTTGAGATTACATCACTTTAGATCAATGATTAAGATTCATCTAATTCACTAATGCAAATAACTTTTACATTTCATTAAATTAACTCACTTTGTTTTATGAAAATCATTTACATTAATAATTAAAATAATTGCTAAGCTTAAGGGTCAATGGTGACTTCCACATACCTAGAGTCCTAGACACTTAGGTTTGTGTGGAACTACTTCCTAGAGCTACTCTTATCAACACTCTCTCTTAGCAAGGAAGGTACTCCTTGAAGAGCCACCTAGAATTCACTGTCCTTTTAAACCTTGCCCAATGTTGCATGCATCACCCTTCACCATGGCTTTCCTCTGAACCTCTTGGTCTACTGCCTCTTTGATAATGCTACTCATAAGTATTCAAAAACTTCTTCAAAGGCTTGCTTTCTCTGAGTGTGCTACCAAGAGCCTCCACATGCTCTTGAACATTCCTCAATGTCTACTCAAACCACCTGGGTCTCTTGATAGAATTGGAAGGAGCTCACTAACTCCTTCTTACATGAAGGTTGACTTATGCATGCTACTTTACCTTAGGAGCCTCCCACTCCTCGTCCTCTGTCACTGTTGGTGGCAACTCACGAGACTTCTAGATGCCAAGTGTTGAAGAATGTAACTAGTGTAGGTCTTCATAATTGTATTTGAGTTATGATGTAATGTATTTGTCAAAAGAAAGAAAAAGAAAATTTACTAAGCATGAGTTTCATGCTTTGTTTATTTGTTTCTAGGTCAAAGGCCTCCATTTTAGGCTTCTATGGTTTATGTCATGGGTCCTAGTCCTTGTCATCATTTAATAGACCCTTCTTGGACTTTGTATATCAAGAAAGAAGTTTATTTTTGTGTCAAAAGTGTCATTTGTGCCTCCTCCACCAAGTCAGCCTCAAAGAAGACAAGTCGGCTTCATTAAGAACGTTCGACCACACAAAAGGACTATAAATAATTAGCTACTCGACTTCATTTGGACAATCAATCAAGCAAGTTCGATCTGTAGTTGCAAGAGGAAGAAGGAAGAGTGTGTTGAAGAATCTAGGGCAGTTAGAATTAATGAGATTTTTCCAGGCATGATAACTATTTGTGAGGTGTTTTTCAATTTTTCTTCTTATTCCAATCTTCTCTTATTATTATTAGAGTATGTCTTCGTTAGTTCATCAAATAGCTACCAAAAACAAAGAGACAAGAACACAAGATGTTGGCATCCTGCCAGGGCCAAAACCTCGCCCTCTTGGAGAGGAAAACCCGCACAAAATTCTTCTTATAGGGATTCCAATTAATGAATACCAAGACCATGACCCTTGACCGATTAGGCCACTCCAAGACCAAGACACCAATCCTCTTTCTTTGTTCACTGCTAAGATCATCATAGTTGCACCATGACTGCTTCTTCATTGAGATCTTCACCATACCAACGAGGTTTCCATATATATGATTGAGGTTTGTCCCTAACTCCACCGAGATTATGACTGTCTCATAGCTGCACCTTTAGCTGAGATTATAGCCTTGCGACTGTGTGTTCATTGACATCATATCTATGCTAAGATCATGACTGCACCTTTGAGACAAAGTGTCTTCTCATCATGATTATGCCTAGACTGTGTGTGCCATTGTGGGATCCTGAAATCATCTCCTTCACCGAGGCTGTGACTGTGTTTCAGTATTGAGACTGTGGTTATAAGGAGGCCGAGAAACACTTATCACTTGCACCAAGACATTGTCCTTCATTGCCGAGACACTGTCCTTCATCACCGAGATCCTGTACTTCATCACCGAGATCTGTACGTTCCTGTACCCATCCGAGATTTCAGACTTGTTCGAGATTCTTGTTTCCTATGGTGACCTCAACGGGGTATTTATAGTTGTTTCCTCTCCATAATGAGCCGACATGACAGTGTGAAACATTGTGTCTCTATTTGCAAGCCGACATGACTTCTTTAGCTTATTTAATTTATTTGTAGGCCGACATGACTGTGTTTTGCATCGTTTTCATTGTAGACTTCTTCTTGTGCTTGTCTTGGAGGATTATGCTTGTCTTGGAGAGCTGTTTAGACTTTTCTATACATGAAATTGACTCTTTGACATCATAAGTCTCTCAATGGGAGCCACTAAATAAATAAACCTCTTGCTCATGAAACCCATGCAACAAGGAATAATAAATTCATTTTGCAAAAATCATAATTACAATGTCATGAAGACCGAACTTAGTTACACTTTCTTCAACACTCCCTCTTAACTAGGGAGGCATTCATGATAGTATTTGGTCATTTTCAATCTGAAGAATTTCTCAGAAGAAGAATCGGATTGGTCCCATCTGTATAGCATCATAGTAACCAACATTGTTTCCAAAGCACGACCTTGACTGACAACTCTATATCTCATTAGATTAGAGCACAATGTTGGCGAGTGATCCAAAATGGGTTTAGGATAGACTCCTAAGTTTAAGTGTTTCTCACAGAGGAAAATGGAAGTCCAAGGAAGTTCCTGGATATAGCCCCATTGCAGAGATCTTTTCATTATGAATTTGCTGCAACTTGAATGGGAAAAAATGGACTTAGGATGCAGAAGTTATCGTTCAAAGAAGATGCCTTTTATTCTTCGAAAAAAGAGGCAAATCCCCTAAAAATGGAAAAAAACCCTTAAAAATGGAAATCGCATTGGAAAGAGGCAAAGGTCGGACTTAAGCGGAGGTGGAAGAAACCCTGATTGGCCGATTCGATCAATCGGGTCAGAGACAGGCCCGCATGTGATATCAGTACCTTGGACTCGGCGATTGCGATCATGCGATATGCCGATCACCGATGACTGGATCGACGAAACAACATTGACAATGTACAGAACCCCTGGGCCGTATGCGACGTGGTATGCAATAGCGATCGCGACGGGCAATCTCAGCCGTTGGATTGTGAAAGGAATCAACGACCAAGATTAAATCAGCAACTTACGATTGCCGAACCCGACGGATTTCATAAGCGCAGTTCATAAATTTTGAAATCTGGTAAAAGGGATTTTCTGCGTATTAACATTTTTCAGTGTAAAAACCGAAATACAAAGGAACGACGCTCGAAGCGATAAAGTCAGACCCGAAGGGATTTAAAAGCCCGATTCCATAGAATTTGAGTTCCATAAAGGCGGAATTTCGGGCGGGCCTTAGGCGGAAAACGGTTTTGGGCTGGCTCCGCCCGTTCCCACAGACTGGTGGACATGTGGCTGGCGAAGGAGGGAGGAAAACCGCCTTTTCAGGTGGGTAACCTCCCTACTCCTAAGCCGCCCAAAATTGCATGATGATCGTTGGATCGAAGATCTCGCAGATTGACGGTGGAGATTGCGATAGCAGCCAAGGCGGACCCGATGTGATATTAGGGTGGATGCGATAAATTTTCCAGTCCAATAAAAGGATTTTTACAAGTTTTTCAATGATTTCTTGTGTATTCGGGATTTTACCCAATATGCCTGTGCGATGCAATATAACGCCTAATGGTGGACCCGATAGGGATTTAGGGGCGATTGAATGGGATTTCAAGTCCGCAAATCACACCCGATAGTGTTTTTGCCGACATTCTCTGTGTAATGGGATTCTCTCCATTCTTCAGATTTTCGCTTATGAAATGGCCCCGATTCCTTCTGTAACCACTCCCGATCATCATGCCACGCTGCAACAGGCGCTTTTACAGGCAATGTTGCATGTAGAAGCCACAGAGCCGCAGAGCTAGATGGCCAGTCGAATAGACAAGGAGCAGGGAAGCCGAAGAGGCACAAAGAGATGATATGCAGAGAAACTGGAGAGGAAGTTGGAAGCTGAAGGTAGAGAGTATAGAGAGAGTGAAAGCTACTGCTCAGAGTAGCCGAGGGAGTCACTTGGAGGTCAAGTGGAAAGCTAGAGAGCTGCAGAGAGCTAAAGAAGCCAGAGCCGAAGAGTCAGAGCCAAGAGTTAAGAGCCAGAGCTAGTGTCGAGAGCCAGAGCGAGAGCTGAGAGCCAGAAAGCCAAGAGCTTCAAGAGTCAGGGATAAAATGGTATCTAAACCCATTGTTTCTGTGTAAGACAGTGGAGTTGAGCCAAGTGCTTGTAAAAAGGACTTTGCCATAATCCCAGAGAGCCTAGTTGAGTTGACTAGAGCTCACAGAGACGTAGCCTAAGAGTTTTGGGTGAACTCCTAATTAAATTGCTGTTCTGTTTGTTTTGTTTTATTGCAACATTGTTTACTGTTATATATATGTTGTATCTACTATCAGCATAACAACATAATATTAAAAGCACGTAAACAATTCTAAAACAGACATAAGCATACACCTTATTTTCAAGCACATATTTAATTCTGCATTGGTTAATCATAAAGAATTGGGAATAAATAAGCTTTGGAAGTGGGAGAGGTTCTTGTAAGTTAGACAAGAAGCCTAAGTGACCCATTTTCAAATCAGGTGGTATCAGAGCTTGAGATTGATTAACCACGCCTTTAAAGAAGGTTATATCATAATGCTTGATTGACAAAGCAAAGATTGCTTGTCTGAAAGGTGTTTAAATAGTGAGAGGTTGATTGTATGCTTGTTGCAGACTGACTATTGTTTAAGTTTGCAGAGGTGAAGGGAAAGCTATTGATAGTTCAGTCCAGGAAGGACAAGAAGGAAGAAGGGCTGAAGGCATTCTTCTATCCCAAAGGACCTCAAAGCAATCCTTGGAGCACAAGAGATTTGTTGCAAAAGGTTGCTGAATAAGCTCTTTATTAATCTTGTTTGAAGTTCTTTTGTTCATTGGTATAATGACTACTTCTACAAGTGAGTCCTCAAATTCTTCTTTCTTCATCACAAGACTCTTTGATGAAGACATGAAGCAAGACTTGTCCACCATGATGGATATGGTGAGAGAAATGTATGAGGATGAAAGGAAGAGCAACATACTTAGAGAGCAGTTGAATATCGTGGAGAAAGAGAAGCAAATGCTTTCTGAAAAATTGCAGGAAATGGAGAGGCAACTTCATATTGCAAATATGAACCTGAGAAGGATGCATGAGTTGGAGACACAACTCTTTGTTGCCCAAGAAGCCTTGGTCAAGTGTCAGCTTGAAGAAGAGGTAAACCATTCCAGTTTGTCTTCAGATTCCTCTAAGAATGCTTATATTGGCTCTTTTGAAAAACATACCAAAGGCATATGTTCCAAGCTAATGTCCAAGATGGGTTATGAAGGAAAAGGCTTGGGTAGACATGCACAAGGTATTGTTGAGCCAATAACGATTGAGGAAAGGCTTAAGTATTTGGGTCTTGGCTATGGACAAGCTTATGGAGAAAGTTCCAAAGCTACCATGAAGGCCATGGAAACAGCTCCAAGAAGGAGTTACATTACAGAGTGTGAAGATTGTATTCAGGAGGAATGAAATAGCTTGAAACATCATTTGTAGGATGCAGGTGTTCAGAAGCACACACTTGAACCAAAAAGTTGGGGAGACTCCATTAGCCTTGAAGAGATTGATGGTGTTCCAAAGGGAGCCACTTCTTCATTTGCTTCACCTCCTTATGAAGGCAATAAAGGTGAAAGAGAAAGGTATAAATCTGGTTTTAATCATCTTCCTTTTGATTTTGCAAAGCATGATAAACTTCCACATAGATATGGGAAAAGAATTACATTTTCCTTTTGTGGTTTGGATAACCATAATGGTTCTAGATGTTGGAAGAGAATGGCCACATACGGGAAACAGAAAAATGAAAAGAAGCAAGAAGCCAAAGGTCCATTGGACAAGGCAAATCATGCTGTCAAGATATTGCACATGCAGTGCACTTACTGCCATAAGCAAGGACATCTTGCTGAAAAGTGTTGGACACTGAATCCAACAATGCTTCCACCAAAGCTGAAGAAAGTGGAAAGAGAAGATGGCAGAAATGGAAAGGAAGTTTCCATAAATGATGTGTTTCAGGATGATATGATAATGCTGATGTGCAGACAAAGGTAGTACCTTTGAAAGGGATTGGTAAGAAACAGTCAGAGTTCTTATCTGATTAAGATTGCATGTCTATTGATGCATTTATTTGCATTTCTTTGTTAATGAGGATGCAAGTTGCAGGATTTTACCAAGTAGGTGAATGGAGAGGTTGATCAGGAGACTCACTTTGTTGCTGCAACATTATATTTCATTCCAGCTTCGAAAGTACAGTGTGCTTAAGCGAAAGTTGAAGGATGAAGTGCATGCATGAGAATATTGTGCATGAACACAGGGATGTTGATGTTGTCCTTGTATTTGAACATGTATGTTTAATTAACTTGCAGGGTTGATTGCTTTGACATGCATGTGATGATGAAGTGTTTCATCTTTTGAAAAGGAGTCTTAATGGTCTTTTTCTACATGCTTGACTTGAAGGGTCATTTGTTTAAAGGCATGTTTTGTGGGCTTATTATCTGGTCCATCATTTGTATGCAGATGTAAGACATGGAGGTGTTCACCAGAGGTGAAATCTGTTTCTTTTGTTGAAGCAGGAGTTTAGGCCATCCAGTTGTTGTCTGTATTTCTGTTGTTGTTAATAGTTGTTGTTGATAGCTTTTCAAACAGGTACAAATGAAAGTTCTGTGAAGCAGATGAACTTCACATTTGTTTGAGCCACCTTGGATCAATGATCAAGGCAGAGAAGTTCAAACTACTTTCTATGACCATTTCAACAGAAGTTCTACAGGAAGGCAAGGAGGAAGACAGTTCTTCCCAGGAAGACTAGCCCATCCAGGAAGGGAAGTGGTTAGAGACTTTGGTTCAGAGGCACTATGCAAGGCAAGTGTGTGGAGGCTAAAAGAAGAGGGTGTTGTTACTCTCAGGTACTGTTCAGATCAGTATATCAATCTTTTGGAGACCAAAAGTTCCTTTAGTCGGAAGGCGTGATCCAAAATGGATTTTGGATAGACTCCTAAGTCTAAGTGTTCCTCGCAGAGGAAATGAAAGTCCAAGGAAGTTCCTGAACATAGCCCCATTGCAGAGATCTTTTCATTCTGAATTTACTGCAACTTGAATGGGCAAAAATGGACTTAGGATGCAGAAGTTATCGCTCCATAAAGATGCCCTTTGTTCTTTGGAAAAAGAGGCAAAATCCCCTAAAAATGGCAAAAAAACCCTTAAAAAGGGCAATTGCATTGGAAAAAGGCAAAGGTCGGACTTAAGCGGAGGTAGAAGAAACCCCGATCGGCTGATCTGATCAATCAGGTAGGAGACAGGCCCGCATGCGATATCGGGACCCTGGACTCGGTGATTGCGATCATGCGATACGCCGATCACCGATGATTGGATCGACGAATTGGCATCGGTGATGTACAGAACCCCTGGGCCGTATGTGACGCGATATGCGATAGCGATCACGACGTGCAATCTCAGCTGTCGGATTGCGAAAGTAATGGACGGTCAAAATTAAATTGGTGACTTACGATTGCCGGACCCGACGGATTTCATAAGCGCAGTTCATAAATTTTGAAATCCGGTAAAAGGGATTTTCTGTGTATTAACGTTTTTCGATGTAAAAACCGAAATACAAAGGAACGACGCCCGAGGCAATAAAGTTGGACCCGAAGGGATTTAAAAGCCTGATTCCATAGAATTTGAGTTTCGTAAAGGCGGAATTTGGGCGGGCCTTAGGCAGAAAGTGGTTTTGGAATGGCTTTGCCCGATCCCACAGACGGGTCGACACGTGGCTGGCGGAGGAGAGAGGAAAACCGCCTTTTCGGGTGGGTAACCTCCCTACTCCTAAGCTGCCCAAAATTGCATGATGACCGTTGGATCGAAGATCCTGCAGATCGACGGTGGAGATTGCGATAGCAGCGAAGGTGGACTCGATGCGATATTAGGGTGTATGCGATAAATTTTCAAGTCTGATAAAAGGATTTTTACGTGTTTTTCAATGATTTCCCGTGTATTTGGGATTTTACCCAATATGCCTTTGCAATGCGATATAACGCCTAATGGCAGACCCGATAGGGATTTAGGTGCGATTGAATGGGATTTCAAGTCCGCAAATCACGCCCAATAGTGTTTTTGCAGACATTCTCTCTGTAATGGGATTCTCTCCATTCTTCGGATTTTCTTCTATGAAACGGCCCCGATTCCCTCTGTAACCGCTCCTGATCATCATGCCACGCTGCAGCAGGCGTTTTTACAGGGAATGATGCGTTTAGAAGCCACAAAGCCACAGAGCCAGATGGCCAGTCGAACAGACAAGGAGTAGGGAAGCCGAAGATGTACAAAGAGATGATGATATGCAGAGAAATGGCTAAGGCAGCCGAAAAGCCCGGAAAAATACCTCAAAGGAGGTAGAGAGCTCAATTGAGAGGAAGCTGGAGAGGAAACTGGAAGCTGAAGGCAGAGAGTAGAGAGAGAGCGAAAGCTATTGCGCAGAGCAGCCGAGGGAGTCACTTGGATGTCAAGTGAAAAGCCAGAGAGCTACAAAGAGCTAAAGGAGCCATAGCCGAAGAGCCCCAGCCAGAGCTAGAGCCAGAGCCAAGAGCTAGAACCAAGAGCCAGAGCCAGAGCTGAGAGCCCGAGCGAGAGCCGAGAGCCAGAAAGCCGAGATCTTCAATTGCTAGGGATAAAATGGTGTCTAAATCCTGTGTAAAACAGTGGAGTTGAGCCAAGAGCTTGTAAAAAGGACTTTGCCATAATCCCAAAGAGTCTAGTTGAGTTGACTAGAGCTCACAGAGATGTAGCCCAAGAGTTTTGGGTGAACTCCTAATTAAATTGTTGTTCTGTGTTTTGTTTTATTGCAGCATTGTTTACTATTATATATATGTTGTATCAGCGTAACAACAAAATATTAAAGCACATAAACAGTTCTAAAACAGAGATAAGCATACACCTTATTTTCAAGCACATATTTAATTCCGCATTGGTTAATCATAAAGCCCTGGGAATAAATAAGCTTTGGAAGTGGGAGAGGTTCTTGTAAGTTAGACAAGAAGCCTAAGTGACCCATTTTCAGATCAGTGAGACCAATGACTATAGACACCTTCATCATTGTCTCTCAAGGTACATACCCACCCGGGTGTTCACTGAGTATGACCTTCTAGGACTATTCTTATCTTGGGTTCCCAACCCTCAAAGAATATCGGTCCTCTTGCTTAGTCTTGTCTTGGATGCCCTACACATCCTTAAAGAGCATTAGATGCCAAATGATTACCCAATCCTCCATTCTTTCTTCCAAAGTGAATGACAAGAATGTTGGTGTCTATCTCTCCCTCTCAACTAGGGAGGATATCATGTGTTTACATTTCTTTTCATGGCCTTCACTTAGACTTACGACTGTTAGTCCTGGTCTAGTGCATGAGGCAACTTCATCTGGTTGAGATAAGTAGTTCGATCTCAAATGAGTTTTCTAGAAATAAACTCCAATAAGTCTCTAGACCTTTTGGTAGTCAACTTCGACTTATTCTTTTTAGATTCTTCTGGGCCTGTGGCCTAGTTTGAGATTCTTCGATTTCCTCGAGGATTCTTAGTCTCCTATATAGGTCTTGTGACCTACTGAGACAAATTTTGAGGCCTTTTAACCTATCTTCAAACAAATTGAGGCTTCTTTTTCCAAACTAGTTATTTCAGGATTTCATCCTTCTTTGTACTTGACCAGTGGGCATAAAAGAAAAATTTGTATTTTCATAGGATTGGTGTTTAGAAGTGTGGAGGGCTAATGCAAGCCCAAGCTGTGATTTTTTCCAAGGTCGCTCTTCCATCATTGCTCTGATACCATGTTGATTTTCTGAGGATCTCCTAAACTGATAATTACATCTTATGATTTCTTAGGTTAGTCTTTTCCTGCATTCACATTCGTCATAAAGTACATGAAGATCTCAATAGTAGAAACAAAATGCCAGTAGGATCATAAAGAGATAGCCAAACAAGAGAAAATAATTTACCTTGTGAAACCCCACATGGGGAAAAACACAACCACCTTTTCTTTAGAGATCATTAAGTTCAACAAAGATTCAATCTGAAAGTTTCCCATGAAATTAAATCAAATTAAATTGACCAGTGATTAAATAGAGATAAAATTCACCCTCATGAAATTTCGGCCTCTCGCCTCAGAAAATGCGTCCTCTCATGCCTCAAAAATTTCCTCAAATTCGTTCTCTTACTCTTCCTCAAATTGGTTCAAAATTTTGCCTCAAAAAATGTCATATGTGATCCAAAAATCTGCCCCAAATGGAGAGGACGAGTGGCCTATTTGTAGTGAACAAAAGTGCCCCAAATGGTGTGAGCATTGGGCTGAGCTGATGTGAGCATGTTGAGGACGACCTTATCTTTTGGGGGCAAAAAATCAATATTTAAAAATTCAAAATTCCCTCTAATTGAAGCTGACATGATGAACATGTATTACATATATTTGGAGAGCTAAAATACCAATTATGAAGACCGACCATAGCTACAAAAATTCAACAAGGCCTTATCCAGTAGACCAAAGATGATGACACCTTCCCAATCCAAATGAACTCTCAACTGAAAATCATTGAATCTAAAGATAAAGCCTCTACATCTAGTTCAAATATTTCTATTGATCCAATCTCTCTCATTATACAAGAATTTAAGGATTTCCAATTGACCATGAAAGAACTGGTGCAAGGCCAACAAACATCTATGAAAGAATTGATACAAAGCTAACACGTCATGCGAAACAAAATAATTCAATTGGGAAGGAATGAATAGTCTTTTCCCCTAAGAAGTAACTTCCAACCTAAAGGAATTTATAAAACTCTTTATCAAGGAAATAAACCTTTGAATCCTTTAGAGTCTAATAATGCCTTAGATTAGGTTAATCCTCATTTTTGTTGAGTTTGTGATGCATTCCACTCAGAGCTCATTTGTGTTTCCTTTGCAAAAGCATGGGATGCACATTACTCCAATTGATCAGGAGTACCCAATACATGCGCTTTGTTCTCCTTTTCGGGAATAGGTACTTATTTATCTGGTTAAAGCCGTCAAATTGTCTACCTTAAAAAGTCAACTCCGGAAGGTCCTTGGTTTCGAAAGTCTTAGTATTGTTGAAAGTTCCAAGGCTAGTAAGAGCATTGAGGCTAGACAACTTGTTATAAATGAAGTTGAGGATCCTCCAATATTCCTTACCTTAGCCATCTTCAATAGGCTCAGTAAGGATTTGTTATGTATAAAATTAATATGTGTTATCCTTTAGTTCTGGTAGCACTGGATGTGCTTTAAGTCTCAAGTTTTGCAGGGAGGCTTGGGTACATGTATTCCAAAGAACCGTGAAAGCGTTTTGAGAAATTCCACCTAGAAACAGTTTTATTAAAACAATTAATTATTTTTAAAGGGACCCTAAGTCTAAACTTATGAAAATAAAATAATTAAAGGGTATTAATATAAAATGTGGGTGTAACTTCTAGAAGAAGATGAGGATCAAGCAAAGATGATCTTAACCATTAATTAGCTTCTAATTCGGCTGTTGAATGTCAATGAGGAGATTATTTAAGGAGGTTTGAGGGTCACTTGGAAGGACACAGAGAGAGAGTTCATAGAATCGATTTTCTGAAGCAGAGCAACTTTCGGGAGATTTTCGATAGTGAGCTTTTGTAGTGAGGGGTAGTGATAGTTGTGTTGGAGTATCTTCTCCAGGACCCAGGATCAGCAACAAAGAGGCAAAGAGACACTAGGAAGAGGCAGCGCATACCTAGGAGGGGTTGACGCTGGGCTAGAAGGGGGGCCTACACAGATCTAGAAGGGCTCATGCAAAGGCAGCGCAATCTTCCAGTGTAGAAATCCGAAATCTGTCGGGCAGCTGAGATTTCTGAGCTGGGAGGGCTGGAAATTGCTCCAGAGGGCAGACGTTTCCTAGTTGGGCTGACGCAAAGCCTGTTGATGCTAATACAGGGCCTACACAAGGCCGACGCAGAGCATGTTGACGCTGAGACATGGCCTACGCAGGGCCAACGCAGAGATAACCAGGGACAGTTGGTTCAGTTGCTGGAACAATCGGAATTGTCGAATAGAGTGAGGTAATCTTACTAAGTTTTTCTGCCAGTTTATTTTCTCTGTAACTGGATTGCCGGAAGGGCATCTAGAGTTGTATTTAAAAAATACTGCTTAATACTATAAAACCCTTAGAGTTGATGCACCAGTTTTCCCGCATTGGGTTTTTCCAAGGACATTTTGTCCAAAAAATATTGTCACTTATGAATATTTCTCTATTTGTTCTGTTCTTGTTTTGGGCAAATTAATTAATTAAGTGAACGTTGCAGTGCGTTAGCTTCAATATTTGCTGTAGGAAACAATAAATAATTTGTTTTAGTATTTAACAGATAGGAGAAGTTTAATCAGTTGATGCAGTAGGTGATTCGGGTGGGATTCTCGAATTTTCACACTCATGTAAGGGCGCCAAGACTGTATTTAAGCTTGGACCTCCTTGCCATTGTATTCATCATTCAGTTATATATATATATATATATATATATATATAATATATATATATATATTAATATATATAATCTGTTAATTTTTAGAGTTAAGTGTGTTCACTTCATTTGGTATTAGAGTCGCGTTACATCCTCCATTGTCGTTGCAAATCGTTCTATTTGCTGCAAGTACCAACATTTGAGTCACATCCTCCTACGGCCTTTTGTGCCCTGTTTTGCTCCCCACTCCATCTACAATTGTTCCGCCGCCTTGTTCTTCCGCTGTCGCCAGATATTGCCCCATTGTCCTCCATCCAATATCGACTATGCTTGTGCCTATGCCGAACTCCGCCGTCCTCCATCTTAACACATCGCAGACCCTGCTCCTCCCAACCGTTCGTCGTCTCTTCTTGCTGACAATTGTTCTTCCCACAGCGACTGCTCCGTCCAACGCTATTCTGCTGTCATATTGCATGCCGATAACCCAACAACCCGACGCCTAGGCCCCACCATCATTTACCTAACAAACCTACCCTCAAATCTCTCTTTGAATCGTTGTTTGGTTTCGTGTGGGACATTAACATTTAGTTAATAAAACTATAGTTTGAAATATATTATATATATTATATATTTCTTATTAATTAATAATATAAATATAATTATATAATTATATTATATATTTACAATTATATAAATTATTATAAATATATGTTTAAAACATACATATTATTTTAAATAAATAATATTAAAAAAGGGTTCAAGTTAAGGAATAGAGTAAAGCTGGATCGCTATACACCACCACACACTCGATCAACACTACCACACACTCGATCAATGTCGTTAATGTCGATGAGCGACTTTAGTAAAAAAATGATAGAACTTGAGAATACAGCTAAAGGAAATGTTGAGAACATTAAGAAGCTCAAGGATACAACAAAAAGTATGAAGAACCAACTCTAGCAAGATTATGATGACCTTCGAAGGGACCACACAACCCTTTCTAATAAGGTTGATTAGAATCACACTGAAGAAATGGGGATGCTAACATTGATCTATTGGAGATTAAAAATTACAGCTGATCTACAACACCCAGATAATGATGCTAATCAACAACCATATTCTTCAAATACATCAAACCCATCAGACTCACATCATATCCCTGAATCTCCACATACATCTTCCATTCCAAATCCACAAAATAGTAACCCAAATTTTCAACATATGCAAATCTCAACCTAATTTCCCTTCTTCACTCCACCAATTGCCACATATCAACGTAGAGAAAAGTTGAATTGTCCAAATTTGATGGTAATGAAAAACACAGTGTAGCTTGGTTAACTAAGGCAGAGGAGTATTTCAAAATTTACAATCTTGACAATGACGATAAAAGAATCAAGCATGCATCCATGCAAATGGAAGGCAAAACATATAATTGGTAGATGTGGTGGAATAAATCCTCACGTGCTATCAGTTGGAGGAAGTTCAAAGATGCTTTCTTTAAAATATTCCAAGGTGTCAAGGAAGAAGGATTCTTTACAACACTCACCAGGCTACAAGAAAAAGGAATGTGGATGAATATACTAGAGAATGGGAAACTTTAGCTACTCGAGTACTTGGAATATCAGAAAAACTTCTTATTCAATCACATGTCATTGGACTTAAACCATATCTTCAGAATGAGCTTAAGTTTCAACACATTACATCCCTAGAAGAAACAAGATGAAAAGAAAAAGTTGCAGAAAAAAAAGTTCGAAAGAATACACCTACCAAAAGTTGAAAAAGTATATTCAAGACAAAGGTTTCCCCAAACTTTTGACATGGAGAATACTGTTGAGAAATCAATGCATGAAGTAATTAGGGTTTTGATTCCTCTTTTCTTGATAGTTACTTGTGATATTTGTTGGCTTCTTTATTTCTTTATTATTTTATCTTTTATCAAACAATTACCAAATAAAGAATTCATGACGATCACAAGAACAAGAGACACAAGATGTAGGCACTCAGCTAGGGCAAAACCCCTCTCCTAGGAGAAAACGTAGTCAATCTCTTCTTCTATAATATAACCAAGTCAAAGTGAGACAATCCAAGACCTTTTGACTAATACAAATGCCTCCTCCAAACACCAAGTCAACCTTCCTTTGAAGTAAACAAATGCTGCCAAAGTCAACAAGAGTCACCTCCTTCAAAATTGCTTCAATTTGACATTTCGCCCCCCCACAACTTAGAATTTTGGACCTGCAATTACTGCAGAAATTTCGACCCTTGCAACTTGCCTAAAAACCCTAGAAAACTCGCACCTCTGAGAGAGAAGATGCCCCAAAAATTTGATTTTTGTTCTTCCTTTGATTTGACATTCTTGTCTTTGACTTCACACTTCTTTTTCTCTTCTTGCACTGCAGATAAACTTGTCGATGGATGGATGTCAAATAGGTCAAATTCTCCTATTTATACTGCTTCCACAAGGTTGAATTGCCCCAAACTGGGCCGACTTCATCAAGGCAGGGCTGACTTGGTGAGGAGGTGAAATATCACTGTTTTGACTCAAAATAGTTTTTCTTTACATGATACAAAAGCTCAAGAGGGGTCTAATAAATATGACAATGGCTCTTATGACCCAAGAAAACCCTAAAAGCCTATAATGGAGGCTTAGACCTAATAAATAAGTAAAAGGAGCATGAAACCCATGATTCAAAATACATTTTTTTCCCTTCTTTCTCAAATTTACAAATACATAATGATAAAGTACAATAACAATTATGAAGACCGACCATAGTTACATTTTCAACAAGTGCAAGGTACGTTCCACCACAACTATGTGAAGGAGGAAAATTTAATATAGAGATGCAAAGAATGAAAGAAGGTAAATGCAAACGTTGTGGCGAAAGATTGGATTTTAGACATAGGTGTGTTAAAGGAAAGGATACCAAGAAAGTGTATAAATGTGAAGCAATCAATGACTTAGATAGTGAAGAATCAGACATAGAAGTTGAGGATTCTCAACAATTTTCTCCAAAATAAGATAACAAAAATATTCCGCAAGTATTGTTATCAGCCATGACAGGAATTTCTCAGCTTCAAACATTAAAGTTAAAAGGACATGGTTCTAATAGATACATGAAGCAGCCAATTTTTTGGACTTAAATATTGCAAAAAGACTCAACATTTTCACGTATCCAATGCCTAATATGAAAGTGATGGTAGCAAATGGAAAGAAGATTGAAAAAGCAAGAAAATGCCATAAGGTCAAATTGCAGATTCAGGACTACAATCTAGAGTCCCCATGTTACACTATTGCTTGGAGGAGTGGATGTGGTCCTAGGTATCCAATGGCTGCAAACCTTAGGCACTTACTCTGTCAACCATCAAAAACAATTTATAAAGTTTCGATTGGATTGGTAAAAATATAAGCTATATGGTTTTCAACCACCTCATAATCAAATTGTATCATCCTACCAGATGATGAAGCTGATTCGAAAAGGAGCACCAACGTACACAGTGCAGTGTCATCAAATGGAAATATTGGCTTCAAAATTGATTAGCAAAGAACCACTTGAAGTTCAGGAGATAATTCAAAAACACAAGAAAGTATTTCAAGATCTTCCACTACAAATGCCAACTGAAAGAGAAATTGAACACGTAATCAAAGTGAAATCGAGATCAAATCCTGTCAACATCAAGCCATATAGATATCCACATCATCAAAAAACTGAAATTGAAAGATTAGTCCAAAATCTTTTAAAGTGTGGTATCATCACAAAAAGTAGAAGTCCTTACGCTGCTCTAGTAGTTCTAGTCAGAAAGAAGGATGTATCATTTAGATTATGCATAGATTATGGAGGATTGAACTAGATAGCAATTAAGAACAAGTTCCCTATTCCCTTTATAAACAAAATGATGGATGAACTTCATGGAGCCAAGTATTTTTCAAAATTGGACTTGTGATTTTGATACTGCAAATTAGAATAAGATTAGAAGAGTTGGTGAAGACTGCCTTTTGAACTCATGAAGGTCATTATGAGTTTAAAGTAATGCCTTTTGGATTAACTAATGCTCCAACAATCTTCCAGGCTACCATGAATGAGGTATTCTAACAATATCTAAGGAAGTTTGTAGTAGTCTTCTTTGATGATATTCTAGTCTATAGTAAAACATGGAAGGAGTACCTACAACATCTGGATCAAGTTCTCACTATATTAGAAGAACATCAATTTTATGCAAAGATGTCCAAATGCACTTTTGGGAAGGAAGATGTAGAGTACCTCGGACACATGATATCCAATGAAGGAGTAAATGTATATCCTAATAAAATCAAGGGTATAAAAGAATGGCCCACACCAACTAACATCACCAAATTAAGAGGGTTCTTAGGGTTAATTGGATACTATCGAAGGTTTATTTGAAACTATGCTCATGTAACTGCACCTTTAACAAACCTTCTAAAGAAAAACTCATTTCAATGGGATGAAAAGGCAAAAAAGTGTTTTGAAGCCTTGAAGGAAATGATGTCCAATACACCTGTATTAGCAACTCCAGACTTTTCAAGGCCCTTTGTAATTGAATGTGATGCTTCAGGTTTGGAATAGGAGCAATGTTGATGTAGGATGACCAACCAATAGCATTTGAAAGAAGGAAGCTCAACAAAAGGGAGTGCCTAAAGTCTACATACAACACAGAAATGCTCGCCATTATGCATACGCTTGCCAAGTAGAGACAATATCTTTTGGGAAGTAAGTTTCTAATACGAATAGACCATAACAATCTTCAACACCTCCTCTAGCAGAAAACACTTTCTATAGAACAACAAAAATTGATCAAAAAAATTGCTACCTTTGACGTGGAAATATTACATAAAATATGGAAGGACAACGTAGTAGCAGATGCTCTATCCAGAAACGATGAAAAGTTATCATTTCTTGCAATCTCGATTGTAGTCCTAGAATGGCTTAACGAAATTTGAAGTTAGTATGCAAAATATCCAGAAACATGTGCTATTATCAATAATCTTGCTCAGAATTCAAAATTCGAATGGAAAAACGATATTATTTGGTATAAAGGAAGGATTTACGTAATCCTAAATTCCAAATTTTAAGTCCAAAGTTCTTAAGGAGTCCCATGATTCACTATCAACAGGACGTGTAGGTTTTTTAAAACCTACTATAATGCACGCCAATCATTTTTTTGGAAAGGAATGAATAATGGTACTCAAGAGTCAAAACTATGTAGTAGAGTGTGATAAATGCTAGATAAATAAGAATGAAAACATTGTGACACCTAGACTGCTCCATCCCTTAAATATTTCAAACCAAAAGTGGGAAGAAATATCGGTGGACTTTATTGAAGGGTTACCCATGTTGAATGGAAAAGAAAAATTCCTTTTAGTAGTCGACAGACTCACCAAGTATGCACACTTCAAAGGAATGAAGAAATCAGACTCAACAAAACAAATTGTTGAGATATTTTGCAAGAATGTTTACAAACTACATGGGTTTCCCAAGGTCATTGTTAGCGATAGAGACACTAAATTTATTTTTGGAAGGAATTTTTCAAACATATCAGAACATGACTTCAACATACCGTTCTCAAATAGACGATCAAACAGAAGTTGTCAATAAATGTTTAGAAGCCTACCTCCGTTGTTATGGAACAAACAAGCAAAACAAGTGGGTTAAATGGTTACACCTCGCCAAATGGTGGTACAATTTCACTCATCACACTTCAATGAAAATGACCCCATTTCAAGCTCTGTACAGCTATGAGCCTCCTTAATGGAAGGACTTTGCCATTATCGAGACAAAATTTCCAGCAGTTAAATGTCTATTAGAAGAAATCGAAATAATCTTCCAAGCACTAAAGAGAGATCTAAATATCACAAGAAATCATATGAAACAACAGGCTGACCGAAACAAAACATAACGAGAATTCGAGGTTGGAGAATGGGTATTTGTTAGAATTCAACCCTATGACCAATTTGTTGAAATTTCTAAGTATTACCGGTTAGAAATTTATCTGTATTCTTCTGGTTTATTTCTCCTGCTTGTTAATTACCAACAAGTTATTTAAACATATAAACATCAAAATAAACACAATACAGTGTCAACCATCTATAGATCAACAACTGAAAGAATTAGCAAACACACAAGTGACACCGTTATTTTTGGATAACTTGTCCCCGGAAAAACCCAACTTGGGAAACCGATGCAGCAATTCTGAGGGTTATTTTATTATGCAGTATTTCCTCGAGTACAACTGGGTGCCAAACTGGCCCACCCGATAGAGAAAAATAAGCGACAGTAATACCTCTCTATTCAGAAGCAGATATTCAGAAAATCTGCCCCACAAATCCCTCTCCAGCACCATTGAAGCATTGCGTTAGCCCTATGAGGGACTGCATAGCCTCTATGACCTTTTGCGTCACTCTTGCAACTCTCTGCTTGGATGACGTAGGCCCTTCTGGCTCTGCGCTATCTCTACTGCGCTTTGCGTGGCCTGCTTTGGCTTCTGCGTCTGCCTCTCTGCCTCTGCACTGGTCTCTTGGCATTATCTCTACCTCTGTCCAGTACTCACTGCCCCTCGCCGCAAACTGATCACTGATTTGACTTTACTTAGCAAACCCCGCTCCAGTAAATCAAATGACTGATCACTCTAGTGTGTTCTCCAACTGACCCTCCCTCAAGCCTCCTCTTATACTTTTCCTGTTGGTCCTTCAACGGTCGAGATTACATCTCTAATCAACGACAAAGATTAGATTTGGCTTGATCCATGTCTTTTGGAACCTTCTAACCCAGTTTTATATTAATACCTATTAATATTTTATTTTTCCTAAGTTTTGACTTAGGAACTCCATTAAAAATATTTATTATTTTAATATCTCCTAAACTAGGTAGAATTTGCCCGAACCATTTTTGGGTCTTGGAGATTTCATGTGCTTTAGCCTTTCCACCAATTTTCATGGCTAGAGCACATCTGATGCTACCCCAAATCAACACTCCCTCTTAGTGAGGACTGTGCTCTAGTAATACTCCACACTGAGCATCACTTTGATTATACTGCACTGGTACCTGTGCTGATGCTAGGCCTCCCCGCCCAACATTCTTTGCATTGCTGCATCTTGTACTGCTGCCCATGGTGCTGCCACTACCACTGTTGCATCCTGTACTGCTGCCCATGGCCCTGCCACTGCCACTGCTGCATCCGTACAACAACAACCTCTACATCTGTGCTGCTACTGGTCCTTTCTCCCAACACTGCATCCGCACTACAATCCCCTCTCATTATGCTGCATTGTGCTACTACTAACTGCTACTGCAGTGCAACTCAGTTACTGAGAAGTAAGTAACTGATCCACCCAACTACTGACATCCTTGTCAGGCTAGAAACACTCCCGATGTTGAAGCTCTCTCTGCCTCTATCAAGTGCTCCCTCTACTGCCTCTGCGCTGTTGCAACAACTCCCTGCATCTCGCATTGCTGCAAACCTCTCTGTTCCATCCTGCACTTTTGCAACCTCCTTTGTGCCTCTCACACTACTGCAGCCTGCTAGCTCTGCATTGCCCGTGACTCTTGCATTGTAGCACTCTCCGTCGCTTCATCCGCATCTGTTTCTACCGACATTCGCCAATCCTGCTACTCTCTCTTCTGGGCTCCTGTAGCAAGGTATAATCCAAGAGGTTGGGTACCTCAAGGATCTTGCCCCTCATCGATTGTAGTCCTTTTGACTACAACTCGATGTCTCCCCACCTCTTCTCTAGAGGTACATGAGCACTCATGGCACAATCGTCATCCTCCTCTACCTCCTTTTCCGCCTTCGCTGGTGCTTCCTTGGAGTCAGACGCCTTTCCCTTGTTCTTCTTCCTTGGACGCTAGTTCGCATAATGACCTAGTTCCCCATAACTGAAGCACTTAAACCTTGGAGAGGTCCTTTTTCTTCCTCTTCTCTTGCTTCCCCGCAAATGCTAGAGCTGCATCCTCTTCCTCTTCCTTCTTGATCTAGACTCCTTTGCTGCTACTTCCCGTCTTGCTCAACCGTCTGCTCTCTTCTTGGCAAAGAGCCGCCCACAATTCTTCCAAATCTGGAAGATTCGACCTGCCCTGAATGCTCTGGATGAATGTTTTCCACTCCTTGGAGACTGTGTTTATAGCGGTCCTCACCATCAACTCCTGATCCAGCGTGCCCTTTATGGAAGTCAGTTGGTCCTAGATCTCCTTCAACCTACCGAGGAAATGATCTATTTGCTCCCCCTTCTGCATTTGGTATGATTGCAGCTGATTCTCAAGTAACATCTTCCTCTACACGGAAGTATGCTAGTACAACTTCTTCAAGGTGTCCCACATTTCCTTTGCCATCTCCTTCTCAGCAATATGTTGGACCACATGATCCTTGACCCCATCAAGGATGATGCATTTCGCCTTGGCCATTGCCTCCTTGTACTTCTCATTATCAGCCGGGTCAACTAGGATAGCCACTGTTCTCAAGGCAAAGGCCTTGATGCGATGTTTATCTAGAATGAACAAGATCCTAGCCTTCTAGAACACAAAGTTGGATGCCTCGTCCGCCTGTCTTGATCCCTTAGTCCATTCATGGCCATCTCTCTGCTCTTCCTTTCGACTCCTCCGAGTCTCTATTTCCCTTTGGAAGTTCTCTTTTCGACTCCCTCTGAGTCTCGATTTCCCTCCAAGAAATCCCCCTGCCAACCTTCGAGTCGCACCTCTCCAATCTCCTATGCACCAGCAACACTGATCCGAATTCCTTGCCTAGAAATCCGCCTAGGTAGCAACTCCCTCTACCTTGGTTTTGCCCGTTAGGCATTGTTTTGACTGGGCAACAACAACACCCCACCAACTTCACTTGTTGCAAACTGCCCATAGCTTCTTATGCCCCAACAACTGAAGGACTGAGCCTCTAGGCTCTACGCAATCCCGACAGGCCGAAATGCTCCCCTAGCCAACTGCGTCATCCCTCCTGGTCTTTGCGTGAGCTCTTTTCTACCCTCCTCAACCTCTGTGTTGGCTTATCTCTGGCCCGGACTGATGACACAGTCCCTTTGAGTCAACCCTTTGTCTGTCGCTTTTTGCAAGGAACAACTTCTGTCACTCGGGAGAGTTGTTTCTGTTGCAAATGCTCTATTTCAGCTGGTGCCTTCAGCTCTCCTGTAATCTGCAATCACGCTTTGATACCATGTTGAAATTTCTAAGTATTACTTGTCAGAAATTTATCTGTATTCTTCTGGTTTATTTTTCCTACTTTTTAATTACCAACAAGTTATTTAAACATATAAACATCGAAATAAACACAATACAGTCTCAACCATCTACAAATCAACAATTGAAAGAATTAGCAAACACACAAGTGACACCGTTATTTTTAGACAACTCGTCCCCGGAAAAAACCCAACTTGGGAAAACCAATGCAGCAATTCTGAGGGTTATTTTATTATGCAATATTTCCTTGAGTACAACTGGGTGCCAAACTGACTCATTCGACAGAGAAAAATAACTGGTAGTAATACCTCTCTATTCAGAAGCAGATATTCAGAAAATCTACCCCACAAAACCCTCTCCAGCACCACTGAAGCATTGAGTCAGCCCTCCTAGCCTCTGCGTTAGCCTCAAACCCCTCTGCGTCAGCCCTCTGAGGCACTGCGCAACTTCTACAACCTTCTGCGTCACTCCTGCAACCCTCTATGTGGATGACACAGGCACTTCTGGCTATGCGCTCTCTGTTGGGCTCTACGTGGCCTGCTTTGGATTTTGCATCTGACTCTCTGCCTCTGCACTGGTCTCTCCACACTATCTCTGCCTCTCTGTGCAGTACTCATTGCCCCTCGCTACAAACTGATCACTAATTCGACTTTACTTAGCAAACCCCGCTCTAGTAAATCGAATGACTGATCACTCTAGTGTGTTCTCCAACTGACCCTCAAGCCTCCTCTTATACTTTTCCTGTTGGTCCTTCAACGGTCGAGATTACATCTCTAATCAACGGCTAAGATTAGATTTGGCTTGATCGATGTCTTTTGGAACCTTCTAACATAGTTTTATATTAATACTTATTAATATTTTATTTTTCCTAAGTTTAGGCTTAGGAACTTCATTAAAAATATTAATTATTTTAATATCTCCTAAACCGGGTAGAATTTGCCCAAACCATTTTTGGGTCTTGCAGATCTCATGTGCTTTAGCCTTTCCAACAATTTTCATGCCTAGAGCACATCTCATGCTACCCCAAATCAGCGCAATTGTCCTTGAAACAAAAGGGAAAAAGCAAATTGGCACCGAAGTTCTATGGACTATACCAAATTAACAAAAGGATCAGCCAAGTAGCATATAGGTTAAGCCTCCCTAATAAAAGTCATGTTCACAACATCTTCCATGTATCTTGCCTTAAAATTGGCAAACACCAAGCGGCATAGACAATGCTTCCGACATTAGATGACGAAGGGAAGATCATTTTAGAACCAAGAAGGAATCATCACCACCAGGGAAGAGAAGTTGTGATCACGAGTAATCAAAGAATAATTGATTAAGTGGAAGAACATACAAGAAGAAGAAGCCTCTTGGGAGACCGAAGCATTCAGTCAACAACACCCTTCGTTACCTATGATTTGAGGACATCATTCAGTTATATATATATATCTATATATTATCTGTTAATTTGTAGAGTTAAGTATTTTCACTTCAGAATCCATCGAATGAACCCTTTTTGGTGTCATTGGTAGTAACTGACTGGATCCTTCACAATCGTATGATGTATTCAAGAGCTGCTGCCGATGTTATGTTAAAATCCTAGTTGTGTATTTTATTCGGTAGATCTGCATATTAATTAATATTACTGCAATGAACCTGCTAGGTATTATTTGTCTAGGTTGTTGGGGTTGAGGGAATTTAACAAAATCATTATTGTTGTCACTCTAAAATTGTTTAGGGCTCAAAAAATTTGAAGTTTTTAAACATTCTTCAATGTGGGATGTTTTGTCTTGCATAGGCTGAAACTCATCCCAGTGAAATAGTTAACAAACATGATCTAGGTTCACATTTGAAACATTTTGAGCTTGTTGTTTTGTTGGATATGTTACTATCGAATTTCAATTTGGGGCACTGTTACCGCTCAAACTAGCAGGGGACCTAAAGGGGATCCCTAAAGGGCAAATGCTAGGCCAAGGGCAACAAATGGAGACTTAGCCCACGGTCACCTCAGCTAAGGCTCCCTTTTATTAATGGACTTTCACCGATGGGAGGAGACCTGGTATATTATGGAGTCATCGATGAAGCATAAGTCAATGAAATGATGTGGAGTGACCTTAATAATCCCTTTTCGGGAAGAGTTAGAAAGATAAGGTTTGCTTGCTTTCTAAGCAAGGTATAATGTCTTCTAGCTAAAGGAAGGGAGGATTTAAGGGTTAGGTTTATGGGATATGACTTATGAAAGAACTTCCAAATCCTAAAATCATTATTGTAATTGGTATCATGAATGGTTCTTGAAGAACGGTCTTTTCAAAGGAATGGGACCACTTGGGACCAAGTGGACTCGGCCTAGGATATGGGAAATGAATATAACAACGAATGATGTTCTTACCTTAGACGGTGGGAAAGGATCAAAGAAAGAATTTCACTTGAAGGTGTTGATTTGATGCTATGAGGCACTAGCCTTGGGGATGCAAAGCCAAAGTTTGGCCCCAGAGCTAGAGTTTGGCTTTTCTCCCAACTTCACTGTCGGAATGGCTTCAAAATTGGAGGAGACCTTGAGGAAACATCAACGCAGGAGACCCTAGGAGATCGAACTTTTTGGAGTGCTAGGTTGTCGAGAAATTGATGCCCAAGGTGCCCCAACTTGGCTAGACTTGAAAGATGGTGAAAGAATGTGATTTTTGGTGACCACCTCTTGGTAGATCAGTGCCTTAATATTTGGTAATCAATGAATGAATTGAATTGATTTACATGAGCAAATGAAGCTCAATAAGTAATACAAAGATATTTACGGAAATAGAAACATCAAGTTTCTTCTAAGAAACTGCTAAAAAGATAAAACTAGAAACAGCGAATAAGAATGAGCATTAATCACTAAATAACATACATAGCATTATTCTAATACCCTCCCTTAATACTCAATCTATTTACAACACCAATAGACCCTCTGAATTTTACAAACTTATCAGGGCCAAGAGGCTTAGTGAAGATGTCAGCGGGCTGCTCCGTTGTGGGAACATATCGCAACTGAACGGATTCGTCTTCAACAAGCTAGCAAATGTAGTGACAATGGGTTTCTACATGCTTTGTTCGTTCATGAAAGACTGGATTCTTGGCAAGTTTGAGCACTCCCTAATTATCACAGAACAAGGGAGTATGACCTGTCTGGAAAACATGCATATCCGCAAGCATACGTCGAAGCCAAACTGCCTCACAAGATGCCTTAACTGCTCCTTGATACTCTGCTTCTGTTGAGGAAAGAGCCATTGCCTGCTTCTTCTTACTAGTCCAGGTGACAGCACCAGATCCTAGACTAAACACATACCCGACTGTAGATTTATGGTCATCAACCAAACTGGCCCAGTCAGAGTTTGTGTAACCACTGAGTATAAGATCGGAACTTCGAGTGTACAGAAGTCCATGATCAGGGGTGCCATGCACATACTGCAACACGTGCTTCGCTGCGATCCAATGATCAGCCTTAGGAGCTGACATGAAGCGGGAAATGTAGCTCACTGCAAAAATGATGTCAGGTCTAGTGGCAGTAAGGTAGATGAGGCTGCCCACTAATTGCCTGAATAAAGTTTCATCCACAAGGGGTGAGGATGACTGAGCTGAAAGTTTGAGCTTTGGTTCCATAGGAGTTGTGGCAGGTTTGCAATCCTACATTCGGAATCTGTCCATAAGATTTTTGGCATACTTGGACTGAGAGAGAAAGATGTTGTTCTCAGTCTGCCAGACTTCAACCCCCAAACAGTAATGAAGAAGTCCTAAATCTGTCATATCAAAAGTGCTGCACAAATCCTGTTTGATCCCATGGATCAAATGTATTGCGCTGCCAATAATGATAAGGTCATCCACATAAACAACCACAAACAGAATATCATCACCAGTATGCTTGATATACATGTTTGCATGAGATGGACTCTGCTGAAAACCATGATCTGTGAGGTACTAATCAATTTTCATGTACCAAGCTCGAGGAGCTTGTTTTAGACCATAGAGTGCTTTGACTAATCTACAAACTTTCTGTTCTTGACCAGCAACCTTGAATCCTAGCGGCTGCGTCATGTAGACTTCTTCCTGTAAGTCACCATTCAGAAAAGCACTCTTTACATCCATCTGATGGACTTTCCAATTGAACTGAGTTCCTAAGGCAAGGACAAGCCGTATGGTACTCATCTTGGCTGTAGGACCAAAAGTCTCCTCGTAGTCAATGCCTTCCTTCTGTGAGAACCCTCGAGCAACAAGGCGAGCTTTATACTTATCTAGGGTTCCGTCTGCTTTGTATTTCACTTTATACACCCATTTACAGCTAATGGGCTTTTTCCCTGCAGGAAGATTAGAAAGGGTCCAAGTGTGATTCTTCTGAAGACTTTGGATTTCAGCTTCCATAGCCTGTTCCCACTCAGGTGTACCCTTAGCCTCTAAATAGGTTTGAGGCTCAAAAATACTTGCAAGTTAGCCATAAGAGCAAAATTTACTATAGACTGTTGTTTGCTCTTATGTCTAGAAGTTCTACCTTCAAGGAGCTCATTATCCCGGAGATCACCAATGGTTTTAGCCCACCATTTAGGCCGGAGAGTAGAGGAACCAATCTCAGAAGGAGGTGGAGAGGGCTCAGGAACAATAGGAGCAACAAGAGGAGGGTTATTTTCTAGAGGAAGCTCAGGTAGAGTATCATCAAATACTGATGCTGCATCATCCCTCCCATCAGGTGGACCTACCGGAAGAAGAACACTGTGAGGCTGATCCTCAGAACACTGCTTAGAAGGAGGAGACTGAAAGAATCCTCTGTCTTCATCAAATACTACATCTCGACTGAAGCTAAGACGACTAGTGGCTATATCTATCAGCATATAGGCCTTGTGATGATCACTGTACCCTGTCATCATGAGTTTCTGGCTTTTGGAATCCAACTTAGAGCGCTTAGCAGCTGGAATCCAAACATATGCAACCGAGCCAAATACTTTGAGATGACCGATCTTAGGCTTACGGCCAGACCAAACCTCTTCGGGAGTCTTCCATTTAACAGCTTGAGTAGATGATCGATTAAGAAGATAGACATTAGTAAATATTGCTTCAGCCCAGAATTTGTTCGGAACACTCTTGTGTTGTAACATGGAACGAGCCATTTCAACAATCGTATGGTTGCGGTGTTCGACAACACTGTTCTGCTAAGGAGTGTAGGGTGTAGTTAACTGGTGTTTGATGCCATGAGTATCACAGAATTTGGAGAAAGTAGAAGAACAAAATTCCCCCCCGTTATTTGTACTAAGAGTCATGATATTACAACGAGACTCTTTTTCAACTAAGGTTTTAAACTTCTCAAAGATACTAAATACATTAGATTTATATTTTAGAAAATACACCCACATCCTTATACTGAAATCATCTACAATAAGCAAGAAATATTTGCAACCAGTAATAGATGTATTCATAGGACCACAAATATCAGCATGAATTAACTGGAGTACCTTAGATGCGCGCCGAGATTCTCCATCCTTGAATGAAGACTGATGTTGCTTGCCAGCTTGACAGGTGCCACATACTCCCAACTGCTGAGTCTGAATATCAGGTAACCCTGACACAAGTCCCTCCCTAGAGAGCTGAGAGAGATACTGCATGTTTAGATGCCCATATCGTTGTTGCCACAGAGTGCTGATGGGAGAAACACGAGCTGCTAGAGCCACTTCTGGAGAATCACCAGTGTTAAGAAGCCTATATAGACCATGATCCTCTAGGCCAACAACAACGGTAAGACTAGTCTCCTTGTCGATAATGGAGCACTTGTGTGCACTGAACACTACATCAAGCTGAGGAGAGTCCCTCATAATTTGGTTGACAGACAACAGATTAATTTCCATACCAGGAACATAGTACACATTCAGGAAGATGAGCGTGCGCCCACCAGACTAGATCTGAACTGTACCTCTGTCAACCACTATGTACTCTTCACCTTCACCGAATACCACATAATCACTGAAAGGTGAGAAGTTAATAAACCAGTCACGCGTGTGAGAGAAATGGCTTGATGCACCAGAGTCAATGTACCAGGCCAAAGACGTGACATGATCTGAAGACCTTTTAGCGATAAAGGCGTAAAAGGCAGATTCTATCTGCTTGGAATGTTATGCCACATTCGTTGTCTGATGGGGCTCTCCTTGTTTCCTCTGTTCAGAAGCAATCCTCTGTAGGCAATCTTTCATCATGTGGCCGAACTTGTGACAGTAATTACACTGCACATTTTTCTTCCTAGCAGGATCAAAAGGCTGAGAAGAACCTTTTTGCTGAAAGGACTGAGAGGATTGATATTTGGCAGCAAAAGCATTTTCTGAGGAGGCTGATGAAGCACCACTACCAAACTGTTGTTTCCAACGATCCTGTTGCATGAGTTTGGTTGCATAATTCTGGAAACTTCAGACCAACATTAGTGGATATAATGTTAAGTGTTTCTATGAAATGCTCATAAGGTTTAGGTGGACTTTTTAGAGTAATGACTACCATATCTTCTTCCTCCATGGTCCGACCAATGGCTTCAAACTGATCTCGAATGTCTTTAATCTTGTTAAGATGTTCCTGTAAAGACGTGTTCTTCCATCATGATGGAGAACAACTGATTTTTGAGAAAAAAAAAGCTCCGCTTTTGTCGGATGTCTCATGCAATTCCTTCAAATGTTGCCAGATGTCGGCAGCTGTCTTGCCAGAAGGGATTTGTGGTAACTGATCATCAGTCACAGAAAGTTTGAGAAGCATAACAGCGTCTCGATTTCGATCATCAAACTTATCTTGATCGGTGCCAGCTATACCAGGACGGAGCTCTTTGTTCAGAACGAGTTGGTCAAGACGCCTATATTGAAAAATGGTCAACATTCTCTGTTTCCAAATGTTATAATTTGTGCCATTAAAGCGTTGACCACCTTCCAACATTAGATTAGTTAGTGAGGCCATCTGTACGTTTCCCAAAAAACTGAAAAACTGACAAAAAAACTGATAGATGCTGATGCAAAATAGAAATAGAAATCGTAATATTTATGGGCAGATGATACCCTATGCCAAAAGGTATGCTTGGATCTCAGCTTCAGAAAGGTGAAAGTTGCTTTATACATACATCATAAAGAGGATAAAATGTATGCGTTTTAGCTCACTATATCACGCCAAGAACAAACAGTCACGAACCTTGATATTACACTGCCAACAAGTAATATCCCTGCCTCGACAACGGCCTGGGTTATCTTCTCTGTTATATCACGCAAAATAACAGCCTAGCAAGAACTTGTATACTAGATAAAATCCGTCGTCTGCCTAGTAATAATACCCGCAGTATGAAAACTCAGCGTGCTGGGCTTGAATTTTTAATACGCTGTTTATATTTAATTTTTCAAAATGCCAACCAACACTAATAATCACAATTCCAGACCTTGAGGGGATTCGAACTCACAACCCCACCTCGTATGCCGTCCAAATCTTAAGATCTTCGATCCTTGTCGTCCGCACTGGAGAAACCCAACAATGCAGATGCGAAGAAGCCTAATAATGCAAATACAAAGGTGGATTTAATGGACCGAATCGCGGAGCAGTGTATCAACGAGGGTATTGGTCAGAAAGTGCACAATTCAGAGAATCGTATCACAGCGTTTGCACGCTCAACCCCCAATCCTCGTCTACTGCATGCCCTAGCTTCGATTCTCAAGCAGGAGGATGTGAGATTTATGCAAGAAACTGGTCACTCTTTTATCCGTTGCTGACGTTGCTTCCGCAGCCACACAAAGACTTCACAAGCGGCAGAGACAGAGTGTAACGCTGGGACGAGAAACGCTTCGCTGAATGTAACCACGAACGTAACCACGATTGATCGATTGCAGGTGACCCTAAATGGAAACTGAAGAAAAAAATTCTCCACAGAAGAGCAATTTCGAAATGAAGCACTAGATTTTTCAAGCTATGAAAAATTATTTCGAAAAATACCGAAGCTCTGATACCATAATCAATGAATGAATTGAATTGATTTACATGAGCAAATGAAGCTCAATAAGTAATACAGAGATATTTATGGAAATAGAAACATCAAGTTTCTATTAGGAAATAGAAACAACCAGTTTCTTCTAAGAAACTGCTGAAAAGATAAAATTAGAAACATCTAATAAGAATGAGCATTAATCACTAAATAGCATACATAGCATTATTCTAATATTTGGGAGAACGGAGTTTATGATGAATATGAGTAGGATTTCTTGATTCCTAGTCAAGGAGGCCTCAAGACCACTTCGCTAGCCTTCTAGGTCAAGGAGAAACAATCCTTGGAGCTTTTATATTTCGATATGCAAAGGAAATGGCTTCAAGTTCAAATTCTTTGATAGAATCATAGAATTACCTCTAGGAGATTTCGTTCATTTTACATGGCACATACATTGAGAGATGCTATAATAGAGACAAAATTCCACAATTTTAAGCAGTAAATGCATGCAACAATTAGCCCTATAACAATGAAAATCCCAGTCCAATGTACATGACAAAGTAGAACAAGACTAACATTAAAAAAATGTAACTGAATATATCCAACCATTCACAATTGACAAGAGAGAAGCTCCAAGAGAAGATAGACCAATATCCACACATCAAAATTTATCCATAAAACTCCAATTCATCCTCCAGAAAAAGTGTGAAATTCTCAAGAGAGAGAAAGGATCCAATCCAAAGTGATGATGAGCAAATGAACTCATCTCACTTGTATTTATACAGAAACTAGGTGTTCAAATTAGCCTCCTTGGCCTACATAAGCTCCAAAAATAAAATAATGTTCTTATAATTCAACTTTTGGTGACAGGCCCACTAAACTAGCTCATAAATGAAAGAGTAAGCCTCTCAAGAGGTCAAATAATAATCTATGCATGTCGCAGGGCCCTCGAAGAGGCCTAATGAGGTCCATGACACATGGGTACCACAATGGAGAGTAGGACCCTCAAAAGAAGTGGACAAGGGGTTGGCCCCTTGTAATAGCTTGTGGTGCTCCAAATGACATGTGGAGGCACACAAATGTCCTCATGGGCCTCCAAACAAATCAAAGATGCCTGTAGATCGCCTACAAGGGCTAGGATGATGGTGTAGGTGATGCCACATCATTGTGCAAGTCCTGGATCATCTGCCAAGTGTATGGTACAAATCTGAGGTCAGCTGGGGATGATGGATCAGGTGCATCTTCCTCACCCAATAAGTGAACCACAAGCAATCTCTAAATGGCTGTGGGGTTCAATGGAGTGCTATTCGCTGATGTGGAGGCCCATGGCTCTCAACGCACACCCTACAAGTGCCAATGTAGCCCTCCAAAGGGTTAGGACGCTGTATAGGGAGACCAAACCCAAAATGGAGACCATCTACAATCCTGCATAAGATCCAATGCAACCCCTAGCCTTCTAGTACAACAATTCATTAGAAAAATCGAGTAAATGAGCTCACCAAATCATGGACCACAGGTGGGGACTTCATAATGGCCTACCCTTCCATAATGGGCTTCGAGATGTGCCAATGTCTACTAAACTCCCAATGGAGTTAACCAATAATCCTATTAGGGGTTTCTACTTCTAGAGGGGATGATATAGTCAAGGTATACCCTTCAAAAGGTGGTGGCATGTGACAGATAGATGAAGTAGGGGATGAGAAGGGGCAACCATGGGTCAGATGCTGCGGTACAAGGGTAGCTAATAAGAGGGAAGCCACACTTGGGTTTATAATGTATAGGAGGGAGCAATTGTGGTACATGAGGTGTCCCAGCCTTGATTTTTCTACTCTTATTTATATGCCTTTTGCCTTTTTATGATTTTCTTTGATTAACTGCTCGGGGTTCAAGAGGTAAGCGCATGAGGTATAAGATATAGCAGTGAATACCCCCTTTTAAGGTGGGGCAGTAAATTGCCCACTAGGGGTTGGGACAATCATGGGTTCCTATATGATGAATGAGGTTCATAGAACTTGTAGGAAACAGGGTGATGGCCATGATGATGGGGTAGAGCTCATGTATTGGCTTTTGCCCACATGCTCAATGTGTTTGTCCCGGCCATCTTTTGCATTTTATGGTACATTTTCCTATTGAGTGTGGCCATATATTCTTTATTTTTCTTTTTAGCTGCGTCAACCTCCGGGCTTCATTCCAGGCCATGACCCAAGGTGTGGGCAAGGGGAAGGAGCATACTAACCCTATGTGGAAGGGTAATATAAGCGGATAAGGGAGCGAGACCACGCAACCAAAATTGGGGTTTCCCATGAAATACCATCCCTAGAGCCAAATGGTTAGTAAAAGAGATCCCACGGGACTAGTATCCAAGGTTAATATTTAAAAGGGCTCTAGGGGACAAGAGCATAGACCTAGCCCATTCTTTCTGCCGAATCCCCCCTTTAATCCATGCCCAGAAGTGTCCATGATAAGCAAACTACAATACTCGATTTCCAAATGACAAGGCATACTTTTAGGTTTGGGAGGCCCACCTTCAAACATACGATCATGACAGATGGGCGAGGGACGACATGGCTGGCTCAGGTGGCGGTGAAATGGCACAATGAGCTAGCTGATCGCTGCAAGGGGCTGCCGGCTAAAGACCATCTTGGAGATTTTTTTTCCTAGGGATATTACCCACAAAATGTGGGTAACAGGCCCTTTATTTTTTCATTTTTAAAAGAGCACCTTACAGTATATTAATACATAGAAGAGTAATTTGAAGTATACGTCATAGCATACACATCAACAACTAGGCTGTGGTTATAAAGATCAGTGTTGCAAATACAGCCATTTTATCAGAAATATTGTGAGATTTTTGATAAATTTTGTGGGCACTGCCAAAAGATTGCAATGGGATAATGTTCTCAAAAAATGATATAATTGATCCATGCAAAGAAGCCTATAAAAGGTGAAAATCTAATTTTACTTCTCTTTTCTTATTATATATATATCTAATGCTTCTTGATATTTTGCTGCTTGTTTTGATATCTCGAGTTTAAGACCCCCATGGTAATTTACCGATGGCAATATTTGCAACACTGATACGAACTACCTTTCCTTCAATAAGCAAAGAATTGCGGCCTGTTTGCCTTAGCCTCAACGGCATGGACATTTATATCGTTTCTGAAAGATATAATTTTGGCTGAAATTAACCTTTATTGGGTTGTGCAAATTAGTTCCATCTTCCAGCTGGCTCCTCTTAGTCCAATCCACTCTCTACATGATGTTATTGGGCTCATTATTCATAACTTCATAGCGATTGATGGGAACATGGAGTCCTCCTTTAGTTCATACACTGTTTAGAGACTTCTTCGTCTTTAGCTTTCTACTTGTGGTTTGGTTGACTTTCTCTGGCTGTTGTGGCATGGCTTCTGAAATCTTTGTTTCACTCCCTACAGATGTACTTTAGTTCATTGTTGAGGGTTTACCCTTTCCTGGTTTAACTCCACTTTTATTTGTTCCTATTCCATGTATTTTCTTTTTCCTTTAGAGAGGAGATTCCTGAGGCATTCTTGATTTTGTTATTATTATTCATTGTACTTTTGATTCCCATTGACCTGCTTTAGTTAGTGGTATAGAACTCAGACTTGACAATGACTCAGCCAGGGTCCTAATTTGTTGTCTCAGAAGAAACTCAACAAAACTTTGTTAAAATTGGCAAATAATAAAAAATACATAAAATTTAGTTTCTTTTTCAACAAAATTAAATTTTCAACTTAAAAGAACGTTAGATATTTGCTTTTCCCTTTTCCCCATTATTGGGTCTCTTGAACCAAAAGTTCTCCGTCATCGAAACATGTATTGCAAGTGAAAATGGGCAAAAAAAGGGGTCCGAAAAACTAAGTTGAAGAATGAGAAAAATGCCTCTGCTCAATTTTATTTTGAAAAAATAAAGAAAGAACTGGCAGACTCGAGATTTATTCAAAATCCTCATGAGTTTACAGTTTTCTTCCAAAATGTTCAACCTTTTGCCAGGAAGAACTTGTTTGAATATGTACTTGCTGACTCCACCAATTTTGGTCATTAATAGATATTAATATCACTTCATTTCATTTTTTCATTTTATTTGGTTGGAAGCCATGTTGGCTTTGTGCTTGATGATCATATGGTAAAATTCAGTTCATGCTGATGTTTGGAAGATCTGCTTAAATATATTAAAACTTTAGCCATAGGTGAGGGTTATTCTTTAAGCAAATTATGGAGTCTTGAAAATGATGCAACCTATCACAGATCAATTTACTCGTAGTTTCATTTATTATTTTCCTTATACATGTGTTTTCATTCTTGCTCTTTTGGTTTCCATACTGGATGAATACAGGGATTTAACTAGCATTACTGCTAATTTAATTGTGTTACACTTTGTTGTATCACAGTGGGATGGAGATGATTCAATTGACAGTCAAGGCGAAATATCTCCATCAGCTTCAAGGAAAGTTCGTCTGCCTACTCCCACTACAAGGCGCTTTTCACCACTGAAGCATCCACGGGTTGCAGCTGATATTGTTTTTAGGAGAAAGCATACTAAATGGAGTGTCATTGAAGAAGAAACTTTGAAAAAGGAAGTCGCCAAGTATGGAACCTTTCCACTTTCATTATATTCTTTTCGACCAAATACTTTGAAGTTAGAAGCAGGCTTTTATTGTTATATGTTCAAGTTTTGTTGAGTGTTTTCCTGCCTCAGTATCTTTGAAATCTAGTTTGAGCTTGCAAACTCAACTTAGAAAAGAAATGCCCAAACTGTTTGAAAATTTGGCTAAGTACATTAATATAATTTGTTATAATTATCTAACAGTCATAGTTCACATACATTCATAAAGCATATAATCAACCAGTCAGAATCAACATGTGTAAATATGAAGGTAAATATAGTTCTTTAATACATAATAAACAGCTTTCTCAGCCTATGGGAGTGTGATCTAGCAGCAAGTAGCGAGGTGATTGGGTTTGCATAACGCAGAAACCCTATTTCAAAACTCTCTGAGTGGGTGTGGAGGAGGTCAGATGCGAGTCCTGTGTGATTTTGGTGTTATATGTCCCTTGTAGAGTGGAAGCCTGTTAGCCAATGAGATTCTATGAGATGTATTTCTCAAAAAACAAACAACTTTATGTTCTTAGTGTAAAAATTTCTCATTTCCCACCCCGGTTTTTAGTTTCACCTTATTTTTCCCATAATAGTTAAATGCCCTTTCTCATATCCATACATTCAACCACTGAAAAAATAAATTTTGCTGAAAACACAAATTCTGGAAATTTTACAGAATGTTGGAAAATGCAGAAATAAAAATCAGCAGGTACAAACAGCTATTTAACACATTTAAACACAGTGATTTTTGGTCAAGGTGACCTTAGAAAAACCCCCTACAACTCTCGGGGAAAACCAGTTCGAGAGCTCTTTCTTATTTCTGAAAATACTTTTTATAGTGAGAAATGTTCAGCGAAAAATCAACAAACAAACTTTTACAACTTATCTCGTTTTCCGTGCCTCAGCCAACTGGAAAATACTTGCAAACAGCAAAACATGACATCAATAAATGCTGTATGGCCTCCTCGATTTTCGTGCCCACTTTTAGCCTTAAATGTTGTTGTACGACTTGCCTAGAAATGCGTGCCAAGCGGCCATAAATACGTTGTATGGACCTCGATTTGCGTGCAAAAAAACCCAGCAATATGCTGTACGGATTTGCCTCGATTTGCGTGCCAAGGTACAACCACTTGCTGTACGACCTTCCATGGAAAATGTGCCAACAAACTGCCCCTTGATTTCTGTGCAAACTGCTCCTCGATTTCTGTCCAAACGGCTGTACTGATTTCTAGAAAATCGTGCCAAAATCTGCCTTTCACTGTGTGTTAACTCAGCTGTACGGATTTGCTAAACTGCTGCCTTGGAATGTGTCCAAGCTGCTGTCTCCTTCTCCCTGTCCAGAAATCTCCCTTGCTCTCTTGCTCTCCTTCTCTCAATCTGCTCATGAAAGAATGAATGACCTTTTCCTCCTTCAATCCAACCCTATGTGGCTTTTGGTTGATCTCTAAATCCAATGGCTAAAATAGATTGAGATCTAGGGCTGAGATTAAATGCTCACTGAAATCTCACTTTCTATTTTTTAATTCACCCCACTTTAATAAAGACCCACTTAGTCATTTATTTCCAAAGTCACTTTCCCTTTCTAATTTCACATTGACTTTATTAAAGTCACTTTAAAATTAGACTTTAGTAACTTTATCACTTAAAGTCACTTTTAAATTAGATTTGACTTTATAAAAATTATTGTCACTTTAGGAGAAAAATTAAATTCTTTTGGACACTTTTCCCTAGGCTAAAGATCAAAGCCTTAGGGAACCACCTGTCCTCCGGTACCAAATTTCAACACTCCCTCTTACCGAGGAAGTTGTTCCTCACCACACCCATCTTGTCTCTGAAGTAGACATGCTTGCCCCGTGGTAAGGCTTTGGTAATAATATCTGCAACCTGCTCATCAGTGGGAATGTACTCAAGCTTCACAGCTCTCTTCTGAACATAGTCTCTCATGAAATGATATTTGATCACGATATGCTTTGACCTGTCATGAAATACTGGATTCTCCGTGAGTTTAATGCAACTCTGATTATCACAATAAATCACTGAAGGTCTCAACGGCTGACCAAATAAGCCAAACAACATCTTGCGAAGCCAGACGGCCTCACAACTAGCTAGACTGGCTGCCATATACTCTGCTTCCGCCGAACTCAATGCTACTGACTGTTGCTTCCGGCTGAACCATGACACTATTGCTAAACCCAACCCAAAACAGCACCCTGAAGTGCTCTTCCTATCAGAAGCACAACCTGCCCAATCAGAATCAGTATAACCTGCCAACCTCACTCCATCCCCTTGCCTG
>APFE031061584.1:133977-155391 GCA_000404065.3 Pinus taeda | reverse complement strand
TGCCCTTTCCCATATCCATACATTCAACAACTGAAAAAATAAATTTTTGCTGAAAAAACAAATTCTGGAAATTTTACAAAATGCTGGAAAATGCAGAAATAAAAAATCAGCAGGTACAAACAGTCATTTAACACATTTGAACAGAGTGATTTTTGGTCAAGGTGACCCTCGAAAAACCCCCTATAACTCTTGGGGAAAACCAGTTCGAAAGCTTCTTTTATTTATGGAAAATGCCTTTTACAGTAAGAGAAATATTCAGCAAAAATCAGCAAGCAAACTTTTATAACTTATCTCAGCCTTGTTGAAACTCAGCCTTGCTGAAACTCCGCCTTGCTAAAACTATGTTGTATAGACTCGCTGAAACTTAGCCTTGCTGAAACTCAGCCTTGCTGAAACTCCGCCCTGCTGAAACTTTGTTGGACAGACTTGCTGAAACTCAGCCTTGCTGAAACTCCATCCTGCTGAAACTCCATTGTACAGACTTGCTGAAACTCAGCCTTGCTGGAACTCCGCTGTACAGACTTGCTGAAACTCAGCCTTGCTGAAACTCCGCTGTACAGACTCGCTGAAACCTTGCTGCTAAAACTCTGCTGTACGAACTTGCAGCCTCCTTCTCCTCACTGTCCAGAAATCTCCCTTGCTATCTTCCTCTCCTTCTCTCAATCTGCTCATGAAAGAATTGATGACCTTTTGCCTCCTTTTCCTCCTTTAATCTAATCCTAAGTGACTTTTGGGTAACTTCTAAATCCAATCGCTAAAATAGATTGATATCTAGGGCTGAGATTAAATGCTCCTTTAAATCTCACCTCTTATTTTTTAATTCACCCCACTTTAATAAGGATCCACTTAGTTATTTATTTCCAAAGTCACTTTTCCTTTCTAATTTTACATTGACTTTATTAAAGTCACTTTAAAATTAGACTTTAGTAACTTTATCACTCTTAAATTAGATTTGACTTTATAAAAATTATAAAGTCACTTTAGGAGAAAAATTAAATTCTTTTGGACACTTTTCCCTAGGCCAAAGATCGAAACCTTAGGGAACCACCTGTCCTTCGGTACCAAATTTCAACATATATAAATGAGAAATTTTTCTTATTTGTGTATAATTGGTTTGGATTCATGTGGATGTACATGAATATATATGTTTTTCTTTAAAATTTGAATATATCATGTGTTTTTGGTTAATCATTTCTTTTACCAGTTCCCGGTTCAGGGGTTTCATTGGTTTGATGACCGGTCCGATTCTGATAACATTGGTTGACGCCATCAACCCTTTGCACTGCCAGGGTTGAAAACCCTCCTTTTGCATTGAGGCTTCAACTTAGCGTCATTTGATAGTTTGGTGTTCTATTTGTTAATCATTGTTAAACACATACATGGCGGAGGCAAAATATGAATGATAAACATTGAGTTACCTATCTTATTCATAATGATACATATTTATAATACATAGGAGTGACGTTTGGTTTCACATTCCAAGTGGTCCCTTGGACTCCCTTTGACTCTTCAGCTTCCACACCAACTGTTAGAGGATTAGGTGTCCAACATTCCCCCCCTTAATCTGAAGGGGTATGTGTGAGTCCATGAAGAGAGCTGTAATACAAAATGTGCAAAGATGCATGGCAGCACTAGGTTGAATGTGCTCTTTGAAATGTTGGTACAAGGGGGGTGGTTTAAAGATGACCACCAACACTAGAACGCTTAGAGCAGTTCCCGGAACTCTTCAAAATTTGGCATGAAGCTGAGGTCTTCTGGTAGAGGAAGTGCTCCTAATGTTTCAAAGAGGGAAACCTTCAACCTTGAAAGGGAGGTCTCAGCCCACATAAAAAGGGAGAACCTCAAACTGAAAAGGGAGGTCTCAACCTGTGATGGTTTAAGGATGATCGCCAACTTTGGAATGCTTAATGCAATTCCTGGAACTCTTCCAAAACTGCAAGACGCTGAGGTCTTCTGCTAGAGCAAGTGTCCCCAATTCTTTGAAGAGATGTTTCAACCCGGCATAGATGATTTAAGGCTGATTATCAACCGAAGGCATGCTCAAGGGCATCTTTGTTTCTGGCTACAACTCTGAATCTGGTATGGTAAGTTGTGGCTTAGGCTTGCTTGATGTGGCTATGAAGTTTGTAGATGACCATCACTTCCCCCCTGTCAAATACAAGGTGAGATGATGGAGAAAACTCAATTGCAGGATTGTTCAATACTCTAGAACAAGTTCTGACATATGACTGAAATATCTTCTTGGCTGTTGAAGCCCATTGCCAAGAAGCAATCCATCTAAGATGAATCTTTGTTCTTGCAAGAGGCTTGTTTTTAAAGCATCTGTTTGAAGAATGAATGGTTTTATGACAATGCTCACATGGATGAAGATCAAAATAATGATTTTTCATATGCCCAACTTGGTCACAATGTTGGCATTTAACATCTTTTCACTGCCAATGTGGAGGAGCAGAATTTGGAATAGGTGAAGGTAAACCGCCATGAAGAAACCCAACACTTTGAAATTGAATGGGCTTGGAACAATTTGGAATATGAAAGGACAATTCTTTGTCATATCCAAGACTGGTGTTGTGTTTATTATGGACAACTCTTCCCAATGTCTGATGATGGGCTTGGGAAGTGCACACTGAACTTCTGCATGTGCATGTAACTTTGTTGCTTCATCGGGCACTGGATCTGAATACACTTGTTTCTTATGGGAGTCTGTTTCAATGTTCTGAACAAAAACAGGTTGAGAAAGCTGACTCCACTGCTATAATTCTTCCTGTTGTAGTTGAGATTCAGGCTTCAAAAAATCAATCTGTTCTTGTGCATATCGTAGACAGGTATGACTTTTAAAGAGAGAGTCTTTGTTGATTTCGATTGTGTTGTCATTAGTAGACAGGATTAGATTGCTTAATAAGTCTAGCAAATGATTAAGTTTGACCATTTTTCAAGCTCAACAACACAAACTCAGCAAACAAAAGATGTCTGCTTCAAATGAAAATGTTACTAAACATACAAAAGGACAAATGACTTTAAATGCTAAATAGCTGCATCTACACACTTTAAATCTTCTTGCATATTCGATTTCTCTGTTAGCCATGGTAGATTCGAGATTAAACAAATGATAGTTGCATTTGTCAATTTCTATAAACATTCATTAATCCAATGCCACAAACTGAAAAGAGATAGAGCCATACAGATTGCAAAGCGAACAACCCTTTGAAAATAATGAAATAGCCAGTCAAAGGGGTCAATGCCTCTAGTGAAACATGAACCAAATCAATATGAAGGCAACATAGAGGAAAAGTCCGCAAAAATACAAAAGGACTCCTTGCACAAAAAGTCGGGGGATTTGTTGAAAGTAGTTAGAAGGACCAAACGGGCACTTAACCAACTCCAATACAACGCTCTCTGCTTCGGTATTGAAGACTTAGTGCACAAAGCTTCAACGTTCAATACATGACTCAACGCACATATAAACAAAACAGACCACCGGAGCCGACCACACTGCTCCAAAGCTCACACACGGTTGTTGTGCAATGATACTCTTCGCTCGCTATGTTCCACATAGTAATTGGAAACACCACAAGATTTCTTTTGACCGAATTTGTGAAATGGAAAAATCACCTATATCTGCATCTGAATTAGGTCGAACAAGAACTCAAAATGGAAGCCGAATAAATGAAGAAATGGACCCGACCACAACAGACGCTTTAAAACGGGTGCAAAAAGTCAATCTCTTTGGTGAATGTGTCTCTGGTCAGTAAATACACAGATATATATATATATATATATATATATATATATATATATCCAGATCAAGGGGATTGCCAAAATTTCCATTATATTTGGCTCTGAGCTTTAGGTTTGTAATTATCTTATTTAAATTCTTAATCTTGTGGACCATCTTATGGCGGAAGATCCATGCCGCTAGACATTCCTCCAATTTGACAATAACATCTTCGAGATCTTACATGCAAATTGAAGCAGAATTCCTCTTACCTTTGGCGTCTTTAGTGAACTCTCGTGAAGGGTGTACCATTTTGCTCTTGCATGCCCTCACCCTGCATCTTCACTGCCACGATGTAGTCAGTCTGAATCGAGCCAGTGTTTCCAGTTCTAAGGCTGTGAAAGCAATTTTTTTTGTTCTTGGTTAACTTTGTTCTTCATCAGTTTGAGGATTGGGCTCTTTTCATAGACTATGAGCTTGGCAAACAACCTTGATCACTGCACTGAGCTTAAATTCGTGGGTGGACTCCATGCATTTCTCGGTAGAGCGAAGCATCAACAATTCAACGAAGTTTAATGCACAAATTTCATTCTCGTTCAACGAAGTTTAATGCACAAATTTCATTCTTGTTCACCGAAGTTTAATGCACAAATTTCATTCTTGTTCACCGAAGTTTAATGCACAAATTTCATTCTCGTTCAACAAAGTTCATGGTCGTACAGTGTTCAAAATATGAATTGGCCCAGTTTCAACATATTGTATACAAAGGTCTTAATGCAGATAAACAACCAATGCATTCAAAGAATGCAAGGGTTCGTGCATCAACAGGAAGCTATCACAGGGTTCAGTGCTTCATTCCAGCGCATAATAAACTATTGTTTCAAGCTTCTAGCAGAAACAGAAACATGGAACTCCAATCACATATGCTTCAATTTAACACAAATTCAACTTCTTGTGGCTTCTCGTTTGCCAAGCATTAGATATATTCGAACCAGACACAAAAACGAATATGATTTGCAGAGGTTACACACCATTCAACGCATGTATGAAGACATCATATGCAGCTTATCAACACTAAATGCAACATACATTGTCATACCATCCATACCATCACAAATACACCTTCCAAATTTCAAATGATGGTTTAAAGCAAGTTCAATTGTTCTGGACAGAGGGAGAAAATCATTGCATATTCAACAAAACGACCAATCTTCAATGCATAGAACTCACACTGTTATTTCTTATGATTTGACAGTGCGCCAAGGCTTGAAAGATGTAGAAGGCGCCCAAAAATGAGAAAATAGATTTCTGACAGAGGCCAAATTAATGGAGCGTTAGGTCAGGCACACATTGAAAATGCTCAAGTTTAGGCAAGAATGAACACATGACGAATAATGGACATGCAGAGCTTTGAGAGGCAGTAAATAGGAAAAACTAAAATGTACAGAGAGCGTTAGAGCATTGCATTGGTAGAGAGAGACAATTCTGACAATATTTCTCTTTGTAGTTGCAGGGGCTGGTCTTCTCATCATAGGTGAATAGAAAAACTGATAGAGGTAACAACCTCTATTTTAACAAAAGCTCATAATGGAATAAAATCCACAAGGAGGAGAGCATTGGTTTACAAAGGCCACACATCATGGCTCTGATACCATGTTAAACACATACATGGCGAAGACAGAATATGAATGATAAACATTGAGTTACCTATCTTATTGACAATGATACATATTTATAATACATAGAAGTGACCTTTGGTTTCATATACCAAGTGGTCCTTTTGACTCCCTTTGACTCCATTTGATTGTTCAGCTTCCACGCCAACCCTTAGAGTATTAGGTGTCCAACGATCATACGTTTCAAGCAAACCTTTTCCTTCCTCTTGTATGCCTAATTGTGCTATTTTTGGATCATATCTTGAAAACCCTAGGCTACAAGTCTCACCTTATAGGGCTTTTCATAGGTGCGTTATTCTTTATCACAAAGAATCGTGGGTCTGTTGACCACTGGAGTGGCACCTGATGATTATATGAAGACTCCATTGATGTGGGAGCATTCAGCGCAAGAGAAATTATTGTAAACAATAGTCATAGGGGGTCAAGCATTCTAGAATTATTTTCCTAAGTTACAAGTCAGTGTGATTAATTAGATGTTTCCAAAGTAAATAAATGAGAAAATAGGAAATAGGGAGTGCTTTTAGGCATAAAGCAACGAATGTGGATCATTATGGGATAAGGAGGCTTTTCTTGTTCTTAAAACAGGAAAAGATGGAATAAAGCATCAATAGACTTTTGTATGCATTGCATGTAGAGTTAGAGCTTTTAGTTGAGTGATTTTAGGATTTTTAGATCATGCCAAGTTTTATAAATTAGGAATCCTCAAAGACATTGAAGATCAGAGAGTGAGAGTGTGAGATTGTGAGCAGGCTTGAACAGCCAAGGCTGTAAGCCTTTGGCAATTTGTAAAAGGTCATGAACGTTGGATATCCGGCCAAAGAAAAGGCTGTAAATGATTTCTTTTGTTATATGAAAACCATGTTTCAGATTTATATATAAACCATTGATTGATGGACTTCTATAGTTGATGGCATTATGGGCTATTGAGTAAATTTTGTGTAATTCAGTGGCATCGAAAGTGAATGAATTTCACTGTTGCAAATGTGTTAAATAAATTATAAATAATTAAGTGCTGTAGTATTGCAATGGCAATTCGAATAGGATGGGCGCTGTTGAAAAAGCGCCATCTTACAATGTGAAATCCAACTTTATGAGTATCCAGCAAATAAAGCCTTGTGAAACTTCAAATTGGTGTAAACTGGCAGCATAATGGAAGGTAGACAGTATTTTTAAAACTCGTGAAAACAACCCAGTTGAACACCAACGTATTCTCCAGAGATCGAAGCCCGTGAACTTTTATATGTGTGTCAATTCCTTGCTTTGTCTGGTCAAATCCCGAATTGGAGCGCTGCGTTCTATTTCCCATCTTATCGTTTCATAGTTTGTTTGCGCAGAACAGTGTGATGAAATTTTGTTGTGATGGGTTCCTCACAATGACTGGCTCGAAGGAGCATGCCAACGGTTGTAGTGCAAGTATTTGTCTGAAGCATGCCATTGTGAAACTGTTTGTTTGTGGCAGCATCTCCAGCGTTTTAGTGTGAAATCAGTCCCCGGATGGAGTTTCGAGTGAAATGTGAACGAAGTTTTGGATCTGCGCTGTTGAACAAATTTTGACGTGTGGAAAATGCGTATATACCTTGTCGGAGGCCACGATTGCGATGGTGGAATGTTCTCTAGTTCTAGTTGAGAAGTCTTTTCTGAGATCAATTGATACACAGAACTTTTATTCGCCCGTGTTGAAGGGTCTCTTGTATCAGGAACGTAATTTCATACAGAGTCTATAGACGTGGAGAAAGTGCTGGAAGGGCGTTTGGGAGAACTGGAAATCAAATAATTGAATGCGCAACTGATTTTTGGGTAAGTGAGATTTTAATTTTGAATTACATCTGCTATCAATGCAAAATTATGTTAAGATTCGAATAGGAGAAGGGTCTGGAGGAGCTTATGTGGTAGACAAGATTGAATTCTGCATTATAGAAAGGCGACTTCTTTTATTTGTCTGAGACCATAGTGAAGCCGATGGGAGGCCAGCCAACAGAACTGTGGTTTTCAGAGGCGTTGTAGAGGCACTGATAAACTGAAATTCACTACAGATTCCGGATTCACACGATTGAAGAGATTAGTCACTGTCCACATGGAGAGATATGTTGGTACTTTATTGATTCTTGGCAGCGGTTTTGCATCCTCCAAAATCTGAATGGCTTGATTTGTAGAATGAAATGCGTGTGTTTCAGATTAAATTTAGGAGTACCGGTCTGTTGTGTCGCTTGGAGTCCTTGGTCAGATCTATTGAATAACAAGTTTAGTAGCGGTTTGGTCATAGGACTTGGTTCCTCGCTGTCAGATCATAAAGCTTAGCGTGAATATAATTTGTTCTCATGTTGTTAAAATCAGTGGTTGTTTATAAACGTAGTGCCTAAAGATTATGGGTTTAAGCGGGTTAGCCGTAACCTGCATCAGGTGGTATCAGAGCCTGGCTCTGTTTTCATTGAAGAATGTTTGTTTTGTTTTTAGTGAATGCAAGAAGGTTTTGTTGAAGAACTGAAGAAGGTTTTGTTGAAGATCTGATATGCAGCATACACAAGTGAACATGATTGCAGAAGTGGAAAGAAGACAAGATCTTAAGAGGTGAGATTATTTTTCTGATTTGAAATTTGTAAATGAAGTTTATGGTTGTAGAGAAGGTGGCAGTGAACCTGGCATTTAGCTGAAGGCTAGATAGGGAGGACAATTGTAGTGTCCTGAAGAAGAAGAAGGTGAGTTGAAGAGATAGCCTAGAGAGTACTCTGCTGAAGAGGTTCCAGAGGCAGTGAACCAGTACTTACCAAAAGACTGAGTGAGGAGAACTTGGTGAGGTAAGTGGCAGCAAGAGAGATTGCTGTTGCAGAGGCTAGTACAACTCATGGTGAGTGAGAGACTCATGAGGAAGCAGTCTGCCAGAGGCAAAAAGAGTTTTTGTGGAGGTAGAGGAAGAGGTTCAGAGAAATGCCACAGAGATGAGATGACTGCAGAGGTTTGAGAAAGAGAGATTACAGAAATAAAGGCACAATTACAGGTATTGGAAGAATGGCTGCAAGAGCAGGAAAACCAGAAAGGAAAATGGCTCTTTCCACTGAAGGGAAAGAGAGTGATTTGGCGACAATTGCAAAGGAGGTTGAGGCAAATTGTGATTGCCTTGTTGAAAAAGGGACTTAGAGTTCTTGTGCCAGAGATGAAATTTGAAAATTCCACATGCAGATCTGATCAAAGGAAAATGCCAAAGGAAGCAGTCAAGACTAAAAAGTCTTGCAGTTTTAAAACTGATGAGTTGCGTATGTTTGCAGGTGCAGAGGAGGAGATCATTGATGATTTCTTGAGTTATTGGGTAGATCCAGATCAGCTGGATAATGTGAACTCTTGTGTTTGTATAGCTGACAATTGTGATGTGAATTACAGGTGTTGAGGAGGATGTGCCATCTTGTGAAACTGTTACAACACAAGAGGAAGTTCTTGTGGATGTTGAAGAAGAGAATCAGTCTGAAGCACAGATAAGGGAAGTAACAGTTGATACTGTTGAACATTTTGTGCAAACTGAAAGTTTATCTATGAATGCAGGTGATGATGATATGCTTCAGCGATGCTACAGAGAAATTGCATTGTTGAATATTTGTTGGAGAATCCACAGTATGACAGGGAGATTGCAGAAGAAAGAGTTCAATGCAGTGAATAAGAGGGAAAGGACATCATGGAAGCAGATGATATGATAGAAAGACTGGTTGACAGTTTTGAGAATTCTTCAGAGGATTCTTTGGAAAGTTTGGATCAGCGTACTGATGTGCTGATAGTGGAGGAGGATTCAGAACAATGTATTGAAATGCTGGCAAAGGAGTACAAGGCATTGATGCCTTATGATTTTTATTCTAATAATTGTTTTATGAGTACAGGTTTTATTGAAGATGTTGGGGAGAATCTGTTAGACAAAGAAATTGAACTGATGAGGCGGATGATGATGAAGGAATCCCGGAAGAGACCAGCAGCAGTGAAACAAAGGAGAAGCAACAAAAGGAGGATAGCAGAAGATTGTGAAAGTCTAATCAGTGGAGCGATGCAGCATAAAGTGTGGAGACCTAGAGAAGAACAACAGACAGAAGCAGCAGCAAATGGAAAGTTGCAACACAAGATATGGGATCCAGGAAAACCTAGATCTGAACACATGATCAGGAGATCATGAAATTTTTCTACCTTGGGAGTCTGATGCGGGAGCATTCAGCCCAAGAGAAATTATTGTAAATAATAGTCATAGGGGGTCAAGCATTCTAGAATTATTTTCCTAAGTTACAAGTCAGTGTGATTAATTAGATGTTTCCAAAGTAAATAAATGAGAAAATAGGAAATAGGGAGTGCTTTTCGGCATAAAGCAACGAATGTGGATCATTATGGGATAAGGAGGCTTTTCTTGTTCTTAAAACAGGAAAAGATGGAATAAAGCATCAATAGACTTTTGTATGCATTGCATGTAGAGTTAGAGCTTTTAGTTGAGTGATTTTAGGATTTTTAGATCATGCTAAGTTTTATAAATTAGGAATCCTGAAAGACATTGAAGATCAGAGAGTGAGAGAGTGAGATTGTGAGCAGGCTTGAACAACCAAGGCTGTAAGCCTTTGGCAATTTGTAAAAGGTCATGAACGTTGGATATCCGGCCAAGGAAAAGGCTGTAAGTGATCTCTTTTGTTATATGAAAACCATGTTTCAGATTTATATATAAACCATTGATTGATGGACTTCTGTAGTTGATGGCGTTATGGGCTATTGAGTAAATTTTGTGTAATTCAGTGGCATCGAAAGTGAATGAATTTCACTGTTGCAAATGTGTTAAATAAATTATAAATCATTAAGTGCTGTAGTATTGTAATGGCAATTCGAATAGGATGGGCGCTGTTGAAAAAGCGCCATCTTACAATGTGAAATCCAACTTTATGAGTATCCAGCAAATAAAGCCTTGTGAAACTTCAAATTGGTGTAAACTGGCAGTGTAATGGAAGGTAGACAGTATTTTTAAAACTCGTGAAAACAACCCAGTTGAACACCAACGTATTCTCCAGAGATCGAAGCTCGTGAACTTTTATATGTGTGTCAATTCCTTGCTTTCTTTGGTCAAATCCCGAATTGGAGCGCTGCGTTCTACTTCCCATCTTATCGTTTCATAGTTTGTTTGCGCAGAACAGTGTGATGAAATTTTTGTTGTGACGGGTTCCTCACAATGACTGGCTCAAAGGAGCATGCCGACAGTTGTAGTGCAAGTATTTGTCCGAAGCATGCCATTGTGAAACTGTTTGTTTGTGGCAACATCTCCAGCGTTTTAGTGTGAAATCAGTCCCCAGATGGAGTTTCGAGTGAAATGTGAACGAAGTTTTGGATCTGCGCTATTGAACAAATTTTGACGTGTGGAAAATGCGTATATACCTTGTCGGAGGCCACGATTGCGGTGGTGGAATGTTCTCTAGTTCTAGTTGAGAAGTCTTTTCTGAGATCAATTGATACACAGAACTTTTATTCGCCCGTGTTGAAGGATCTCTTGCATCAGGAACCGATTTATTAGAGAACGTAATTTCATAGTCTATAGACGTGGAGAAAGTGCTGGCAGGGCGTTTGGGAGAACTAGAAATCAAATAATTGAATGCGGAACTGATTTTTGGGTAAGTGAGATTTTAATTTTGAATTACATCTGCTATCAATGCAAAATTATGTTAAGATTCGAATAGGAGAAGGGTCTGGAGGAGCTTATGTGGTAGACAAGATTGAATTCCGCATTATAGAAAGGCGACTTCTTTTATTTGTCTGAGACCACAGTGAAGCCGATGGGAGGCCAGCCAACAGAACTGTGGTTTTTAGAGGCGTTGTAGAGGCACCGATAAACTGAAATTCACTACAGATTCTGGATTCACACGATTGAAGAGATTAGTCACTGTCCACATGGAGAGATATGCTGGTACTTTATCGATTCTTGGCAGCCGTTTTGCATCCTCCAAAATCTGAATGGCTTGATTTGTAGAATGAAATGCGAGTGTTTCAGATTAAATTTAGGAGTACCGATTTGTTGTGTCGCTTGGAGTCCTTGGTCAGATCTATTGGTTAACAAGTTTAGTAGCGGTTTGGTCATAGGACTTGGTTCCTCGCTGTCAGATCATAAAGCTTAGCGTGAATATAATTTGTTCTCATGCTGTTAAAATCAGTGGTTGTTTATAAACGTAGTGCCTAAAGATTCTGGGCTTAAGCGGGTTAGCCGTAGCCTGCATCATCCATGCCCAAGGATGATCCAAAGGACACCTGTACCATCAAATATCGTCAGTCAACAGATTTTTTTAACTCTACTTCTATCTTCTCATCATCTTTCTTGTACCCAGATTCCACACTTTATGGGGAATTGTAATAAGTGATACTAGTATCATGAGTTTTGAGTCTGTAATAGGCCTAGGATATTTGGACTCGATCAGCAAATGAGTACACCTTGGAGTGTTTTTTTTATTTGGTTAATTATCCCTTCTTTTTCAGAGGCGGATAATTTTCTAGGTTTTTTCACTCACGGTTTACCTCAAAGTCGGGGTGACGGTTTAAAGGTTGAACCCCTAACACATCCTAGTGTCTAGAGTCGATGTATATTACCATATTAGATCACACAAAAAATTTCGTGGAATTTGGTTAGGTCTAGGTAGTCATTTTTTAATTTTTTAGCTTTATCGCACGTCAAAAATTGCAAATAAAATTGTATTTAAATTATAATAAGTGTAGTCTAGAGAAGTTGTATGGGGTATGAGTAATCAAACTTACACCTCTCACCCTCGACTTTCTACAATGACATACTTTGAGGGGTTAATAATGTGTTTTAGACCTTCAAAACCCAATTTTCCTAAGTTTAGTGGGATATCTGGCAATTAATTAAACCATAAATTAAATAAATGGAGAAAAATAAATATCCACACATGCTAAATGTTGTGGAAATGAGGTGGAAAATTATGGAGGAGTTAAAGTGAAGTCCCAAGGTGGTGTGGGCTCCTAAAATCAAGGAAATGACATGTGCTCAAATAAAATCGAATTTTTGGCATTAAATGAAAAAGCTGTTTGGAAATTCGAATTTGTGAATTTTATGCACATTTGGGAGAATTTGGGAGAATATTTGGTGGAAATTTTTGTGGGAAATTGTCCCCACATGGGTTACCACCCATATACACTTGTCATTCCACCATAAAATTCGAATTTGGCACATAAGGGAAGAAAAAAATGATGTCCACTTGCTAGAATTCGATTTTTACACTTGGCATTGCAGCTCCATTCAACAAATTCGAATTTCTCTTTGGACTTGTCACCTCATGCCACTTGTTTAATCACTTCTACATTGGGATTGGCTCCAATGCCATTTGTCATTGTCATTCTTCATTGGGATTTGCTCCCAACTCTCTATATAATAGAGCCATGGGCTCTCACATTGTAATCATATTGTTACTAATTATGTTGCTTGCACAAGTGCTACTACCTTGTACACTTTTAGAAATATCAATAAAGACTTTGGGGTTTCATTCATGAGGTGTTTCTCCTTTTCGAGTGTGATGGATTGTTGAGCATTGGTATATTTCATTTTACTCATGCTTTGATCTAATTTGCTTTCATATGCTCTTGTAGATTTGTTAATGTAGAGCTATCTTGCATTGACATTTGATTTAAAAGTATGCTCTAGGTATAGAATTCTCTAGTTGGTTTTAAATGAATCTCTAGAGTTTCTTATCATTGTTTATTGCTAAATCCATATGGAACTAATTCTTGATTGAAGTTTTGTAGAGAGAACATCTTGTTGGGATTACAGAATCAAGCATGAGGGGAAGTCATTGGAGAGACCAACCCACTCTTGATACATTCTTAAAGGAGCTCTCATTTGTTCTTTGAACCTTCATAGTCTTATCTTACAAAGTGGTTTTGCAAGGATTTCGACACAGCTTGTACACAAGCTGAGAACTTCTAAATTTAAATCTCTTTTAAAAAAAAATTGTACTTCATTTCTTTATTTGCTATCTAAGAGCTTGAAGATGGTTAAGAAAAGACGAGAGTTTACTCTCACTCTTTAGCTTAGCCTTTTGTAAATTATAATTGTACATATACATTTTATCTTGCTGATTTTTCCATTAATACTTAACTTATTTTGCAGCCATTGATTGGATTGTTTGCTAACATTTGTGTGGTAGATTTTGAAGATCAACTTCCTGCAATATTTAACAAGTGTTTGCAGGACCTTTGGCAAGTGTTGGGGGTTCGATTTCCAAGGATGTCATGAGCCCTTTTGAGGCTTATTTTGGCCAAGTCGAGTTCATAAGAGCGCTGCCCATTTTCCTCTTTAAGCCGTGGGCATTTGGAGGAAACTCACATCTTGTTTTCCTTGCATAAGTTTTGTGAGATCTTGTCACTACTTTCTCAAGAAAGGAGGTCTAGTGTCCATGTTTCAAGCAATTATCGTGAGGATTCTCCTTGAATTTTAGTTGAGGGCTTTGAAGGACCCTTTTCTCTTTGTAATATTAATAAAAAATCTAATTTTCTTGTGCGAGCTTGGAATTTCTCCCATGGTATCCTATCTCCCCATTTAGAGAGAGGCTTTTCTTGGGTCGATTGACATTTGCATGGTTTAAGCTTTCATACTTCATTCACTTACATGCATGCTTTAATTGGGAATTAACACAACCTCACTATCATATTTCATTAAGTTAAAGTTTGTTACAATTTCATTTGAGCTTTGCATTTTCTTTCTCATTATTGCTTGGAGCTACAAGCTTACACTTTACTTTGGGCAATTCACATTCTTAACAAAAAATTTGATTCGTTTCCATTCACCTTGGTAAATTGTTTCATGAGCACTTGAATACATGCTTCAATTTTATGCTACATTGTCATCTTGAATATTGGAGCAATTTATTGTCAGTCTATTTGAAACAAATTTTACTTTCAAGCAAGTTACTTGTATCATTTTAATTCATTGATGAAACACATGCAACACTTGTAAGCTAATTTTATTCCTCCAATTGAAGTTATAATTGCAACTTATGTTGAACACTATTTCATTTTCAAGCATCGCAAATCAATCTCTTTGAAGCATTTGCATGTATCATTATTTTAATTTGGGGAATTAACACAATTTGCATTTCATCTAGGCGTTTTAGTGTAGGAAGGCTCCAAGCCTCATTAAAATTTTACCTCCAACATAAGTTGGTTGAAGTAGACATCTTAGGGATCCTCTACTCCTCTATTGACTCCTCACTGTGAGATTCACATCATTGGGCGAGTGTGAGGTCTGAAGATTGAAAAGTTAAATTGTAATCTTGTTGTAGAGTTAATTAATAAAATTAACCAAGAGCATTTTCCATTACATTTACTTTACTTGTCTCTCAATGATTTGAGTTTTCGTATGTAAAGTCTATTCCAAAAACAAGTATTGTAATCATTTCAAACAAGTGTTTTATTTTCATGTTTCAAGTCTAATTGCATTTTGATGTCTTGGCTTAGCACTTCCTTTCTTTTTCATTTCCAAGTTAATTACTAATTTTTGGGTTTTGGCAAAAATATGTTTCACATGTTTTGATTTATAAAGTAGGTTATCTCAAAAACATTTTGTATCTTACATATCTTGTGCTAATAATTCTTATTTACATTTGAGGGTTACTTTGTTTTCTCTTTTGAGAGCATTGCATTTTACTTTGAGCAAATATATCTTTAAATTGTTGAGCAAATTCCTTATAAGGCACTGGTTTTATGGTCTTTAGTCATATTAATGATTGACATTGTTATTTCAAGTTGCTCACTTCATATTTGCTCATAAATCCTTAAAAGTAATCCATTTTCACTATAACGCTCTCCTAAAAACTCACATCTTTTAACTTAAGTTTTCATTAGGGACCACCCCCCTTAGCTAACCTACAAGATAGCTCAAACGGAGAGAGTCGGGATTAGTGTGACAACCCCTTCTTTGAGTTCCTTGCCACCAACCACACCTTGTGGGGTTGAAGGCTTTTTCCACTGACTTGTAGGTCGGTGTAGGCGACAGGGTCAACATCTTTGGCACCGTTGCTGGGGACAAGTCTTCTTGTACCTAGGAAAAATTGGCTAACCTTTTGGTTTTAGCATTTTTAACTTTAGATTTAGATTCTTGCTCAAGTGGCGACTCCACTTAATCCAAATTTTGTAGGAGTCTCTACTAGGAGAAATTCAGGTGGTCTAGTTAGTCCCTCTCCTGATCCTGAAAGGGTTTTTAGAGAGAGGTTGAATAGACTTTTTCATAGTAGAGCTCTTGCTAGTCTTGGGCAAGAGGCTATTTATGATATTCATTTTCTTTTTCAAGAACAAGTAGAGCCTAACATCATGAATGATCTTTTTGCTCCTTGTGACTTCACTAACATAAATGGCTATCCTCACAATATCCCTGACAAGGCTATTGAAAAGTTTCCTTCCTTTCAAGGTAACAATGCCATTAGTGCTACATCACATGTGAAAAACTTTAATGTTTGTATCTTTAAATGGTGTAACACTGCTAATTATGAGGATGTGAAGATGAGACTTTTTGTTTTATCTTTAGAAGAGGATGCTCTTGATTGGCTCACTAAGCAACCTACTAATTCATATAACTTTTTACAATCCATTCTAACTACCTTTTTAGATAAGTTTGGAGAGAAGAAGGAAAATAGGCATTTGATCAATGCCATTAGCGACATGAAGAAAAATAAGAATGAGACTATGAAGGAGTTCAACAAGAGATTCAATGAATTAGTAAAAAGCATGTCTGCTACTATTAAACCTCCTGATGAATTTCTTTTATGCTCATATCTAGATGCTTTTGGGGTTGACACTGCCTATGAGTTGAAGATCAACTTTCCACAACATCTAACAAGTGTTTGCAGGACCTTTGGCAAGTGTTGGGAGTTCAATTTCCAAGGATGTCGTGAGCCCTTTTGAGGCTTATTTTGGCCAAGTCGAGTTCACAAGAGCGCTGCGCATTTTCCTCTTTAAGCTGTGGGCATTTGGAGGAAACTCACACCTTGTTTTCCTTGCATAAGTTTTGTGAGATCTTGTTACTACTTTCTCAAGAAAGGAGGTCTAGTGTCCATGTTTCAAACAATTATTGTGAGGACTCTCCTTGAAGTTTAGTTGAGGACTTTGAAGGACCCTTTTCTCTTTGTAATATTAATAAAAGATCTAATTTTCTTGTGGGAGCTTGGGATTTCTCTCATGGTTTAGAGGGAGGCTTCTCTTGGGTAGATTGACATTTGCATGGTTTAAGCTTTCATACTTCATTCACTTACATGCATGCTTTAATTGGGAATTAAGACAACCTCACTATCACATTTCATTAAGTTAAAGTTTGTATTATATACCTAGGGGGGATAATATGGGGTACAAAGAGAGGTACCCAAGGTAATAATGTAATAATGGGATGGGCCATAATAATAAATAAGGTGGTTAACCCATATCATGTAAGAGACCACAAGTAGTTAGTAATAATGTAATGGGCCCATGGTATTAGTCGATGGTATGAAGGAACCATGGTAATGATCCATGGTATTGTATGTATGAGGCCTATATAGAGGCTAGAGACTCCACATGGAGAGAGGTCAAGGAATTGTGTCAAGGATTATTGTATGAACAGGCATATGGCTTGTGGAGGGTTTTCCTTCCTTAAGGAGTGAATGTATGGTGTTGCCCTACCTTAAAGGTTTGATTAATAAAGTGAATCATTTCTAGCTATTTCGATCTTGTTATTTATTGGGTTATTTCTGTGATCATATATTTCCGGGTTAGATATATAACAAGTGGTATCAGAGCTATATGAAACTGGGTTAGATCTGTAACAAGTGGTATCAGAGCTATAGATCTCTTATACCCAAGAAAGTGCTCTGATACCACTTGTTATAGATCTGATCCAAAATATAGATGATAATGCAAATAACCCAGAAATAATATGAAATGACTCTTTATTGATCAAACCCTTAAGGTAGGGCAACACCATACATTCACTCCTTAAGGAAGGAGAACACTCCACAGGCCATATGCCTGTTCATACAATATTCCTTGACGTCTCTCCATGTAGAGTTTCTAGCCTCTATATAGGCCTCATACATACATTACCATGGTTCCCTCATACCATTGAACTAATACCATGGGCCCATTACATTATTACTAATTACTTGTGGTCCCTTACATGATATGGGTTAACCACCTTATTTATTACTATGGCCCATCCCATTATTACCTTGGGTACCTCCCTTTGTACTCCATATTATCCCCCCAGGTATATAACAGTTTGTTACAATTTCATTTGAGCTTTGCATTTTTTTTCATTATTGCTTGGAGCTACAAGCTTACATTTTACTTTGGGCAATTCACCATTTGAAACAAATTTTACTTTCAAACAAATTACTTGTATCATTTTATTTCATTGATGAAACACATGCAACGCTTGTAAGCTCATTTTATTCCTCCAATTGAAGTTATAATTGCAACTTATGTTGAACACTATTTTTTTCAAGCATTGCAAATCAATCTCTTTGAAGCATTTGCATGTATCATTATTTTAATTTGGGGAATTAACACAATTTGCATTTCATCTAGGCATTTTAGGGTAGGAAGGCCCCCAAGCCTCATTAAAATTTTACCTCCAACATTGAAATAGACATCTTAGGAATCCTCTACTCCTCTATTGACTCCTCACTATGAGATCCATATCATTGGGCGAGGGTGAGGTCTGAGGATTGAAGAGTTAAATTGTAATCTTGTTGTAGAGCTAATTAATAAAATTAACCAAGAACACTTTTTATTACATTTACTTTACTTGTTTCTCGATAGTTTGAGATTTCATATGCAAAGTCTATTCCAAAAGCAAGTATTGTAATCATTTCAAACAAATGTTTTTTTTCATGTTTCAAGTCTAATTGCATATTGATGTCTTGGTTTAGCACTTCCTTTCTTTTACATTTCCAAGTTAATTACTAATTTTTGGGTTTTCTCAAATATATGTTTCACATGTTTTGTTTTATAAAGTTGATTATCTCAAAAGAATTTTGTATCTTACATATCTTGTGCTAATAATTCTTATTTACATTTCAGGGTTACTTTGTTTTCTGTTTTGAGAGCATTGCATTTTAGTTTGAGCAAATATATCTTTAAGTTGTTGAGCAAATTCCTTATAAGGCATTGGTTTTATGGTTTTTAATTATATTAATGATTGGCATTGTTATTTCAAGTTGTTCATTTCATATTTGCTCATAAATCATTAATAGTAATCCATTTTCACTATAACACTCTCCTAGAAACTCACATCTTTTAACTTAACTTTTCATTAGGGACCACCCCCCTTAGTTAACCTAGGAGATAGCTCAAACGGAGAGAGTCGGAATTTGTGTGACAACACCTTCTCTGAGTTCCCTGCCACCAACCACACCTTGTGGGGTTGAAGGCTTTTCTCACTGACTTGTAGGTAGGTGTAGGTGGCAGGGTCAGCAGTGCCCTACGACATGCATTGATTATTATTTGATCTTTTGAGAGGCTTACTTTTCCATTTGTGAGCTAATTTGGTGGGCTTGTCGCCAAAGTTAGGTCATTTTGTACATTATTTTATTTTTAGGGGCTAATGTAGGCTCATTAACTAAATCGAACTCCTAATTGGTGTATAAATAGGAGTTAGTTGGATTCATTTGTATCATCACTTTGTATTGTATCTCTCTCTTTAGAGAATTTCACAGATTTTGCTGGAGAATGAATTGGAGCATTTATGGATGAATTTTGATGTATGGTTATTGGTTTATCTTCTCTTGGAGCTTCGTTATTGTCATTTGTGAATGGTTGGATATACTCTACTGTATTGTAAGTACGAAATTTTTTATGCTATTCTTGTTACTTTGTCATATACATTGGATGGGATTTTCGTTGTTTTAAGGCTAATTGTTGCATAATATCGTTGAGTTGTCTCTATCATAACGTTATCTCCATGCATTGGCCCTTGTAGTATGAGTGAAATCTCCTAGAGGTAAAATTTGACATTGACAAGCCATTCCTCTTGTACTTTTGAAGTATAAACACTACAAGATTACTTTCACTTGACCTAGAGGATTTGTGAAGTAATTTTGAGGCCTTCTTGACTGGAAACCAAGAAATATTACACATAATCAACATAGACTCCATTCTCCCAAGTATTAAGGCACTAATCTACTAAGGGTGGTCACGAAAACTTCTATTCTTTCGCCTTCTGCCAAGTTAAGCCACATTGGGGTGCCTAGGGCATCATTTTCCCTACAAGTTAGCCACTGAGAAAGTTCGATCTCCTTGGGTCTCCTGCGCTGGCCTCTCTTCCAGCCCTCTTCCAGATTTGAAGACATTCCGACAATGGGGTTGGGAGAAAAGCCAAGCCCTACCTTCGGGACCAAAACTTGCCTTGCCATTCCCAAGGCTAGCACTTCCCAGTGTCAAAAGTACATCATTGAGTCAAATATTTCTTTGACCCTTCCCACCTTGTCTAGGGTGAGAAAAGCATTGATTATTTCATACTTTCCTCATACCCTAGACCGGGTCCACTCAGCCTCGTGTGGTCCCACTCCTTGAAAGGACTAGTCTTCAAGAACCATTTGGGATACCATTTTTAACAAAGGTTTAGGGTATGGGGAACTCCTTTCTAAGCCTATTCTCATACAACTAACTCCCAAAATCCTCTTCCTTCCCCTAGGAGCACAAATTACCTTGCTTAGAAAGCAAGCATGCTCCACCCTTCAAAACCTTCTCGGAAAGAGTCTGGGTCACTCATATCCATTGACTTGTCATTCAATAGTGACTCCATACATATCAAGTCTCCTCCCAACTCGTGAAAGTTCGTAGCTAGAAGGGAGTCTTGGCTGAGGTGATAGTGGGCGAAGAGTCCATTTGGTTCCCTTGGCCTAGCATTTGCCCTTTAGGGATTCTCCGTAGGTCCCCTGCTAGTTTGAGCATGTAGTAATCTTCATCATGTAGTTTGGGCTAGTTTCAAGGATGTAGTGATGTTCATCATGCCCTTTGTCAACCTGAGCTCTGATTCCATGTTGAGAAATCAATAGGGCTACAATTGAAGTGATTTCTCTTAGACTTGATAACTGCTTGTGATATTCTTTTACTTTTCTTGATTATTAGCTTCTTCTTCTCTTATTATTATGTTGTTCTTATCATCAAACAACTACTAAAACATGAAGATCAATAGTACATAAGGACACAAAATGTAGGCTGCTAGCCAGGGCCAAAACCTCTCCTAGAGAGGAAAACCCACAAAAATCTCCACTTCTTATAGATTCTTCAAATGATGAAGTCCAAGACCTCTAGACCAAGACCAAGTCAAACCTTCTGGAGGATGGCCTTCTTCTTACCAAGTCATACTGAGTCAAATCACTTCCAATTGCAGAACTTTGACCTCCAGCTTCAGATTTCCACCCCCAATGCAGGTCTGGAATTTTCGCCTCCTTGCAACTAGGTGCAACTTCACGTGTGGGTGAATTGGGGCTCCTATAGCTTCCTCCTTCCTTCGCTTGGGTTGCTTCCTCTTCAAAGGCTTGTAGGTGACCAAATCAGCTTCTTCTCTTCCAATTTTGACCTATCCTTGATGACTTGCAAATTTCAGCCTTGATGTTGTAGAAACCCTAGCCTTCCTTCGCATGTGTGAGAGAAAGAGAGTGTAAAAATTAGAAATTTCGACTTCCTTCTTCCTTCTAGTCCTTCACTTTCCTTTTTCCTTCTTGTTCTTGCTTCCTTGATGAGTGAGTGAGTAATGCTGCAAATGAGGTCGAATGGTCTCTTATATATAGCCTTTTCAGGAGAACGCATTGCCCTCATTAGGTCGACTTCTCCACTGCGAAGCTGACTTGGTCTTGGAGGGGTAATTTGACACTTTTGACTCAAAAACAATTCTTTTGACATGTTACAAGATGCCCAATGGGGTCTTTTACATATGACAATGACTCTATTGACTTCTTGATTCTATGACAAACCCTAGTAGCACACAATGGGTGCTGGACCTAAAATAAATTGACCTTGAGCATGAAACCCATGTTATATAAAAAT